>JAJHUR010080468.1:36708-54112 GCA_027495735.1 Lutjanus campechanus | reverse complement strand
TTGTGCATAAATGCCAAGGAAACACTTCAGGACATTTTAACCTACTTCATAAAAGAGACTAAACAAGTTCATTTAGGTGGAATTAACAGACCCTTTTAAATTTACGCTCATTTAAATGCTTTTATGCTGCAGATATAAATCTTAAATTAAACAAAATTAAATTAAGACAGAAAATAATATTTGCGGAGGTCAAATTTTTGTGTCTGTATCCATTTTAGTGTGAGGAGCAATACATTAAATAATTGATGTTGAAGGAAGCCAAAATAATTCCGATTAGATTGTATGTTTTTATATAATCCAGTGGAGGGATAATGTTAAAGGTTGTAGGTTGTTGCTGCCCTCTGGTGGATGTAGATTCAGTGAAAGACTGCACAGTCACGTTATGTTACTAATCTGTGGTTAGAAAATACAGTTAAACATTGTTGTTACAGGATATTTCATTATTTCCACGTAGCGAGAGTTCAGCATAATAATATATAATATTTATTTTCATTTAACCAGGACATCCCTTCAGATTGAAATCTCATTTCTGAAAGAGAGGTGGCCAAAAACAGAAATAAAACACAACACACAGGGAATACAAACATCACAAATTACCTTTGACAAGAGATGCAAACGGAGCTAAGATACGATAAACAAAGTCTCTGAAAAACCGCCACCTGCAGGAAGATTAGTGGGATGTTATTGTGATTTTCTGTTCTGTGACAATTATCTTCTCTTTTTAAATTAACATACAGTTGCATAATCGCTGTACAGGAATCACAGTAAATCGAGTTTCTACTCGCGACCTCTACAATATCAGTATGATCAACACTTTACTGAAAAACTTGTATGTAATCATGTCTCCTGCACACAAAAAAATTATATATATATAGTAATTGGGTGCATAAATAAGTCATAAAATAAAACCATTCTTTGGACAGTATGTTTTCATTAGTACTGTACAATCAAAATAGTCCTGAACTCACGTCAGTATTTGTAGATGCAGAGATATCATCAATAAATATGTCGACCATACTGAAGAAGAAGCCCGGAGGCAGAATGAAGCAGAAAACAACACAATGAAAACTTTTAACAGAAACATCTGGGTCGTCTAATAACACAGCAGAGTTTTATACCTGCATTTTATATCAACTGTCCAAAAACATAATGATTGTACATAGCTGCTGGACAACACAACTCTGGTTTTATTCAGCCATAAAATAATATATCCATAACATTCACAGAAATAGGAGATGTACTGTAGAAAACAAAACAATATATATGATAATAACCAAAATAAAATAAAACAATAAACCACAAAGAGCATGAAACACAAATGAGATGTTCTGCAGCAGAGTCGTGCAGGACTGTAGACTGAGGGGGAGTTTTTATGAGCGGATTTTAAACACGTCCTCACGTCACTGAAGTTCTGAGGAAATCCTCCATGCATGTCCCTCATCGTCCACAAACCCTTGATAAGATTAGAGCTCGCTCAGCTTCCTGACAGCTGAAGGAAAGCCGTGTCTTCAGTTTAATGTCTCCAACACAAACAATGATTTCAAACCATCAATCTTTAACGGTCTTCAGCTGTTTACAGCAGCTACAGGTCTGATTACAGCAAGAAAACTCAGACAAACTGGTGAAGATTGGGGCCTGTATTAAAGTGAAACAAATGCTACTTGCAAAAGTAAGAATAGAAACTTTTCATCATCTTTCTTACAAGTTAAAGCTGCTAGAGCGTCCCAGACGGCTGCAGCACAGGTGTGATTGTACAAAAGATCATTAGTCATAATGAGTAACTTTAGTTTTAGGCTACAAGTGCAAACAGCAGAATAAAACTTGTATCTTTAATGTCTGCACATCTCAATTTGGCTCTAAATTTTCTGCATAATATTATAGATTTCGTGATGTTTCTCATCTCACAGCAGCAGAATTTCTGTTCTGCTCGAACTTAGTTTGCCTGTTTAGATTTCAATCAGTTTCCTATTATTTAATCCCAATTTATGAATCCTTATTCGTGTCTAATAAATATGTCAGAACACAGATATTATAAAAGAATGAAAAATAAGGCAGATGTAGTTTAAAACACAACTTTTTTCCAGTGCCATATCACACGAAACACAGTAATTTTAAGCAGATTTTGACCCGGATACACCTGAAAGAGAAAAAGCATAACAATTAGTAATTAGTTAATGATAGTTTGTTTTCAGGGACATTCGAAAGTCACAGTTTGATTTCCATGCATCAATGCATGTACTAGATGATTTCCTGTTAGTATAAAACAGGCTAGTATGTTGATTTTTTGTGTACAAACTGCTAAATATATATGCAAAGACGATGCTGCGTACAGTCAGTATATACGGTGGGTGTTAGTTCTTCTAGAATAAATCGCTTCATAAAATTCTCCTTACTTTCAGCAAAGACGCTTTTTAGTCCTAAGTTGGCTCTTTTTGATAAATAATAAATTATAAATAGCTGCTCAGATCATCTCAGCTCAACATCAAACAGGACACCGTGATAACAACAACGTCACCAGCAGAGGGAGCTTCCACCCGCAGCTACAGGCTGCTGCTGATCACAATGTTTCCTTCCTCATCTGTCGTTCACCAGAGGAAGGATGGTGTTCACTGTGGTTAGAGTCACTTATTCATCACTCCTCAGACAGCTGGATGAGTTCAGTGACAGATCTGCTTCCATTTCACGTGTAATCAAGAGTCGTGACAGCAGCAGGACGAAAATAGGAATGTTTAGACAAAAAAAAAAACGTCATTAAACGTAAATGTTTGACATGTTTGACAACCTTTACAACTTAAAGCATCAAAAGAAGGTCTTCTAGTCTGTGTTATATATGAACATTTGCAAAAAAACCTGATATATCCATTTTTATTTATTTTCCTAAATCATGTTATTTTTTGTTGTTTGTTTTGGTGCACCCCGAGGAATATGAGTGTTTTTATTGTGCATGCAGGGGAATATAAATCAAACTGGTGTTAGTTTATTCATTTTAAAAATGTTTATCTGTTTTTGCAGATAACCTCCTCATATCTGCTGTTGTTGGATAGTTTGTACTGATGCAGTAACATGTTAGCAGCGCTTAGATGTTGTATTTAGCTGAGCTCTCATTTTAACTGCTCTGTTTACTTTTTTTACTTTCGGCAAGTTTAATCTATACCTTTTTTTCTTTTACAAAATGGCCACATGCTTTATGTAAAATCTTAAGTAGAAGTATAAAATAGCAAAACATGTAAATACTTGCCGGTAAAGAACAAGTGCTTCACACTACAGTACTTTTTCAGTCAAATTGCAGCACTAGGGTCTGTGTGAAGTCTATGAAAATGATCAATCTCCTGTCGCTCTGCTCCTAGATTTGGATAAACCACAGCGCAGCTAAATCGAGGACTTGCGTGCCTGTTAACATGTGAGTGTTCGTCTCATCTAATTTTAGGTACACCATGTTCTCGTCGATATGAAGAGGAAGTGAGTGTTTGCATGTATGTGTGGTTGTGTGCGTGAGTGGGTTGCAGACATATAGAGAAACATTGGTGTAAAAAAAAATCAGATTTTGTCAATTTTACATGCAAGAGAATAAATTAAAGGATTACGTGCTCTTTATGTGTAGATTGGGAAAGTCCTGCAGATGTGGAAAGTTTGGAAACTCCCTGAACAAATTGAGTATTATGGGTGTCAAGCTAAAAACAAGGCCGGTTCAGCTTGTTCCTGAAATTTTGACATTTTGGAGGTAAATTTGCGTCCAAGTTTTGAGCATTCAGCCCTCTTATTTTCAATCCTCCTACATTAAGTCAACATGTTCTTTTGCTTTGACCTCACATTGCTTGATTTTGGTAGTTTGTCAAAGCCTCAATTTTATAAATCAAATTTATTTTATCAGATGTTGTAACCACTTCCCTTCTTGTCCACGCCTTCTAAAAGGGACTCCTACACAGTGATGGATTGAAGGAGACGTTAAAGTGTTTGCTTTGCCCTCTCTCGACTCAGAGCATCAGCCTCTTACAGCCTCTTCATCCACTCGCTGCAGAAGAAAAGCCAGCAGAGTAAAACAGAAGCGAAGCTGTGGTCTGCAGACCAGACCTGACGTCAAGGCCTTTCATTAGCCACAGAGGAAGCAGTGGCCAAACTCCCCAGTGTTTATCTGTGGCTTTTTGTGTTTATGCACAAGAGTGGTGTGTGTGTTAAACGTTATGTAATTGCATGTAATTGCATTTGAGTGCACCCGTGCCTTTTGAAAATAGGACCACTTTACGTGTATCTGTGTTTTTGATCTGGTTTTTACAATCTAATGAAGGACTAACATCCACTGCAGAAAATGCAAACATGGAGAAATGGTCCCTTGTGCGCTCTATTTTCCCAGTTCCTAAAGTAACACATGATCTATTGGTTGGTTTATAGCAAAGGCTGCTGGCCTTCCTCCTCTCACTGGATTTATGGATCGATCTTTGATTGACTGGTCAATTGAGTAATTGTTTGACTCTTAGTCTGAGTGCTTGTAAATGCAAGCCTGACCAAATGAGAACATTTTAAAAAACCTGGGGGAAGTAGATGACAAATTCACAGGGAAAAGTTCAAAGTATATTAATTGTTCTCCACAGGGAAATTGATTAGCAGCCAGGATTGTACAAAAACAAACAAAAAAAACACACAAAACACTTGTGGACAACCAGAAAACAACATGACGGAGCGGTTAAGAAGGAAATTCTGCAACATTCAGGTCCAAGTACAAGTGGACCATCAAGCAAACCGCAAATAAGCAATCTGCACCAAACAGTTTAAAACCATCTGCCATTTCACATGTGGATGCCAGCAGGGATGAAGGAAACCTTGTGTGTAATGGCCACAAATGATCAGTGCACTCCAGAAGGGAATTTGCCTTCTCAAACACCTGCTTGTTGTGTAGATGAGTAATCTGAGCGTGACTCCTTCCTGAAATCTTACTAGCCACTTTGATTAGGCTACTGAGCCTGTTATGACGGCCAAAGCATGCCAAGCAACAATACAATCATGGAAATGCCGCGAGGAAGCTGCTGCTAGTTGTCCAACACTTTGATTTATTATGAATAAATAGCCTGCCTGCATTAATTATTCCTATTCACTTATGTGTTTAGTGCTGAGTAGCAAATGTTAGCATGCCCACATATTAGCATTGTCATTCTGCGAAAGTTAGCACGGTGACATTAGCATTTAGCTGCCAAAGTGCAGCCTCACAGAGCTGCTAGCATGTCTGCAGACTCTTGTAATATTAACAGTGGGTGTGTATATTATAGTGATGCACCCACAGATAATTACGTATAATGAGTAATAAGGCATTGTTTCGGTTTTAATCACTCAGGATCCGTCATTTCCATACTTCCTGTTCACTGTCTAAGTGAGCCGTGCAATGTGTTCCGGTAGCGCTGCAGTGCGTTTCGAGACACATGGTGTGACGTCAGCCACTCCTCGTTTGCATGTATTTGAGATCTAGGCTACTTGATGCAAGTCAGGAGCATCCAGTGTGACTCACTGCTGCTAGAAAACTCCTGAACAACGAACCGTTGTCAGTCTAAAATGAAGACAGATTCAACTGCATGGCTTATTACTCAACTAAAATGTTATCAAAGACACATTTTAGTGAACTAATTTCATAATTTAAGTGAGTGTTTCCAAACGAGCCGCCATGTTTGAAATTATAACATCCGATAGGTGCAGCCAGGAAGTGATTTGCGTGGTTGTGGGAGAGTGGAGCCTGTTGTTGGTCAGTTACACCCATCGAGTGTCCAATGCTGGGAAGCGGTGTGCGTGTTTTTAAAAAGACGGTTAAATGAGACTTCAGAGGTTGTCGGGAACATTAAACATCATCGAGCTGAACACTGGTCACTTAGTGGTGGTGACGCTGAAGTCATGTCACCATAGTGTTGTTCATTTATAGCGTAAAGTGATTGCATTTCCATTTAATGTTTCTGCATTAACTCAAAAATCCAATGGAAAAAAACCCTTTGGCTTTCAGTTGAGGGGCACACGGTGATGCTAACTTCTGGGTTAAAAGTGCATCATCCCTGCAGCACTCGGTGAGTGTTGTTAACATGTTATATGTCAGTGTTGTGTTTACAGATTACTTCTGCCGCCCTCAAGTGGCTAAAAACAATCAATAAAAGCCCCCTCTCTTCACTGTATTTCCTCCATTTTTAATATAATATATTATCTTCTATACCTAGGTTTATCTTCACATCCATGGTCATGGTGCAGATCACAGACAGGATCTTCTCACCCTCCAGGTTGTAGTCAGACACTCTCCATTTCCTCTGACTCTGTGCTCCATCAGGTGGGTGAGCAGCGGAGGCGACTCTGACAAACATCCGCCCGTCAAACTCCACGAGGCTGAAGTGATTCTGGGTGTTAGCCAGAGCCTGGATGTTGATCTGCTCCGGGTGGACTGTAGTCATCAGAAGTAACTGGCTGTTGTCTGGCCTCCTCCTGTCGGCTCCAGCTGTGAGTTGGTCCACATTGAGCTTTTCCCTGCACCACATCTGGTCAAAGTCCTCCTCATCTGTCCTGGGCCCACACTGGAGTGAAGGTAGACAGGCAGCGAAGGCTTTTATCTGGACGGGAGTCAGAGCAGACGACCTGAGGTTCGACACCTCCATCTTGATGATCCTCCGCATCGGCTGTACGTGGTGACCACCTGTGCATTTATCAGAGCAAAGAAAATCAATTAGTCTTGATTTAGTTTGTCTTTTGTTGACGTTTGGATCATGTGGATTCTCTGAATAATGTGCAGAATGTACCTGCGGTTTCATTCCCGTGGCTTGTGAACCTGAAAACAAGTCTCAAAAGATATTTTTCTTCTCTTTCCATTACAAATTGTTGAGAAATCATTCTGCACAGCTCAAACAAATTTGAATGTCACCTCGGTGCATCTGACATCTGAGTCTTTGAATCAATAACATTCTCACTGTTGTTATAGTTCAAATGATGCACTTTAAGTATTATAACCAGGGTTGCTAGGGTTACTTCAAATACATGAAGTTTCACAATATTAAAGTAATGAAACATTACTTTCCATTATGGGGAAATTGAATTGCCTAATATAATGTTTTTAGGGCTGCAACTAATGCTTATTTACATCGGTGATTAATTGGTCAATTATTTTCTTTATCAATAAGTTATTTGGTCCATGAAACGTCAAAAAATGGTGAAAAATGTTGCTCAAAGTCCAGGATGACGTCCTCAAATGTCTTGTCTTGTCCACAACTCCAAAAATATTCAGGTTGCAGTCAGAGAGAAGAAACCAGAAAATATTCACATTTAAGAAGCTGAAATCAGAGACTTTTTACTTTTTTATTTTAAAAAATGACACAAAACAATTAATCGATTA
This sequence comes from Lutjanus campechanus, assembly GCA_027495735.1. Lineage (NCBI taxonomy): Eukaryota > Metazoa > Chordata > Actinopteri > Lutjaniformes > Lutjanidae > Lutjanus > Lutjanus campechanus. The sequence continues at coordinate 46,764 of JAJHUR010080468.1, read as the reverse complement.
TCAAAATGTCATGCAGCTCTAAGTGTTTCATGTTTGTTGTCAGGTTTATCAGTTTGTCCAGCTGTTCCTTCCTTTGTTACATGCAATTTATTGATTGACTCATAGATTGATTGATTGATTGATTTGAGGACGAAAAATTGTGAAATTTCGACGCAGTGAAGCATTTTTTCATTTGAGGCCATGATAATGAATTGGAAGCTGTGTGCACGGTGCATAGAAGTATATTGTTCTTTATTTTAAAATTGTAATCCTATAAATAATCCCCATTGTTACTAAATATGACTGTAATCTGATTACATCGTTTTTAATCTGTAATTGTAATGGAATACAGTTACTTTTTTGTATCCAGATTATGTAAACCTGTTACATCTAATCTCTCACTCCCAAAGCTTTATAACTTTATATTATAATTATAATACCACATTGGGTACGAAATTAATGTGCAGATGCTCCAATTTAAGATGAAACAAAACTGTTTAATGAATGCAAGTTTTTAGCTGCGACAAAGGCCAAAGTGTGACCTGTGACAGACAGCAAGCCTTGTTTTTAGCCGAGCAGGTGTTGATGACTCAGCCATATTTCACTGCATCTCCATGTTCATAACACAGTATTATTGTAGTATTTATCCAAACCCTTTTCACTTCACATATCAACTTTTATATTTGATAGATTGTTGACAGATGTTTGAAATTGGGTTTCTGGTGTAGGCAGTTTATTTTTGGCATCTGACAGAAAAAACTAGACTTCTACTCTTGAATCTGTTTGCAGGATTTAGAAAACGGTGCCCATGACGGGAGACTTTGGCCAATCACAGGTCGGTGAGATAGTCGATTGTTGAGTCTCACTCCCAAAATTAAAGTATGAGACTTAACAATCGACCATCTTCACTGACTGCACCTTTAATGTTGGGTTTGTAATAGAAGTGGATGTTTTACATAAGATGTAAATTTTCTCAAATAGTCGCTGTTTTATTTTGGGAAGATCTGGGGTGGAAACAACCTTCACTTTTTTAAATTTTTCTTAGATATTTCTGTCTGTTAAACATTATCAGTCTGATACACATCCCTTATTGCACAGGTAAAAGAAGAAAGAGAACTGTGACATTTCATTTTCTCTGAAGGATGTGGGCTTGAATGAACGTAAATTAATAGAATATCTTTCGAAGGACAAAATAAAAAGAAAAAAACAAGAAAAGGAGACGTGTGTGTTTGTGTGTGTGTGTCCAGTTAGTCATTCCGCCGAGAAAAACCCGTCACTGTAACCGCGTTACCCACTCAGTGTTTGTGGAAACACCACAAAATAACTCACATTACACTTACATAAAGAGATCTGGCTTGCCTGTCGTCTTCACCAGCGTCACATCACAACTTATTAAGGACACATTAGTCCTTTGAAGGGAAACTATTCATCTCTTTAACTGCTGGTGTGGGAGGTGTGCGTACGGCTTTGCTGAAATAACAAAACAATGTTCTGAAGCTGCAGGGGCTGCATGTTTATTATGTGCATCACAACTTTGGCTGCTGAAAGATAAAAAAAATTAAGCGTCAAACTCTTGACAGTATCACCTGTACTGCATGCACAATATCTGGGTTTCGATGTGCTGCGTTTAGCTGCTTTTGGAAGGCATTCAGTTTGTCGTTATGCAACCCTGTCCTTTTCTTTGGTGGTGCTATAGTGATTGTTACCAAGGACGCATCTGAAACCTGCAGACTACTCGAGTAGGATTGTTACATAACGCTGCTTGTTTTTGTGTGTGTGTGTGTGTGTGTGTTCTCGTGTCGCCTTGTTCCCTTCAGAACCTGAGGGAGAGTGTGACGTCTGATGGGTGTTATCTTTACAAGCCCACTGGGCACGAGGTCACATGGTGCAACAAAATCCACTTATAGAGCACAGAGACATAAAGTAACCATGTGTCACTGGGGCTTTTGCACTTCTTCAGCATACTGTCCACATATTATCAGAGATGGGAAGTAACGAAGTACAAATACTGAAGAGTTCTCACTCTCCTCAAAATTCACTGCTGGTAAACACCTTGTGTGCCTGGATTGGAGGCAGGACCGAACCATTTCATGTACATAGAGGGGGGTGTTGGGCAAAAGAGGCTCTCTGGTTTTATTTTATTTTATTTTATTTTATTTTATTTTATTTTAGCAAAAAAACGGAAAATAAAAAGAACTTCATAGTTTAATTAGCATATTGTAAATAAAATACTCCATTATTATGATAGGTTAATAATTTCATATTGAAAAAAATTACTTAATGTTCTGATATTTTTTAAGGCCCCTGTCAGTCACAGGCCCTTAGGATCATCCTACTAGCACCAGCCGTGACCCAATTGTCAATTGTCTATAGGTTTATCACTGATTAACTCCATTCACATTGTCATTTAATACATTGTTTTTAATAAAAAATATAAATTATAGCCAATTTAAGGAAGATACCCCTCTAATGTCCGTAGCCCATGCTTAAATAAGTAGCTAGTAGTAGTAGTAGTAGCCAGAGGTCAGTTAGCTTAGCTTAGCTTACCATCAAGAATGGAAAGGAACAAAATTAGTTTTTATTTTCAACGTAGATGAGCTTATAGCACAAAGTAGGCTATATCTAAGGACAGGAAACAAGGTAACAAAGGAGATAGTTTAACGAGATACCAGCTAGTTAGCAAAGCTAGCTAATCCAGTTTTTAGCTGGCTAGTTAGCTAGCATTTTACTAGCATTAGCTAACTTAAGATGCGACTGTGTGCTGCTTTTACAGGAAAGGACACAGTTGACTGAGATATGAAGCTTGGTCAAATGTTCAGTTAGTGATCTTTAGCAGGGCTGGGAGATGGATTTGTGGACAGAACCAGGCTGTTTTCCTTTCTGGTCTTTGTGCTAAGCTAAGCTAACCAGCTGCTGGATGTGACATGTTTAGCTAACAGATATACAATAAGTGTGGTATCAATCTTCTCATCAAATTATCTGATAGAAAATTAAAAGTAAATTTAAAACAAATGTCAAACTGTCAAAATGTCAATTACACAGGCTTTTCTTCAACTTCTGCTTAATGTTCCGCTGCAACACGAACAAAAGTCAGCAGCCACAGGGGGTGTCGGGTCGTCTTGATGCAGCTCTAAATTCAGCGCAGACTGTGAAGTTAAACTGAGCATTTGACAGTTCAGCGAGCTGGGTCATGACAGAAAGATCTGTACTGAGAACGGTCTCGATATAGCTCACGTCTTTATGCTGCTTGTCAAGAGTTACACAAACAGAGAAGGAAGGAGGAGAAACACTGAGTCTATCTGAGTGAAAAGAGAAAAGATATTTTCAGTCTCTCTGCGTCTTTATAACAGAGTTGTCCTCCTGGTGAGGATTAGGGCGACGATGGTCAGGATGTTGGGTATTGGGCGGAGGCTGGTTGCAGGGCTGTGGACATCTAAAGGCATTCCTTGCACTGCTGCGGCTGTGGATTCACACACAGGTCTGCCACTACCACTACCACGATCTGTTAGTTTGTTTGTGTTATTGTGTGACTTTGGTGAATCTGAACTATCCTTTAAAAACACCAACATTACACAATAACACAAACAAACTAACAATTTGAGGCACTGATTGACCAGCAACTTCGGTTTTCTGCGATTAAAAGTGGTGAAAATATTCAAAATAAACTGTACGCTTAAACTGAAATTGACCTTTAAAGTGGCTAAAACACCTTTTACTGCTGACCCTGTCCATAGCAGCTCATTGCTTAGCTACTGTAGTTAATACACTGACTAAGTACCTTAAACAACCCCCAAATAATCCAAACTATCCCTTAAAAGTGAAATATAGCAAAGTGTGGGAGGTCAGAGGAGCAGAGAGTGGTAGCAGGTGCACACAGCGCTGTAGGGAGGATGCTGGATGACTGACAGCAGTATCAAAGTGTGGATGTTATTATAGCGATGATGAGGATGGGGTGAGACCGGGGTGAGAAGTTGATGTGACTCAGCCCTCACAGCCACATCCTTTGGTATCTTTAGGACGGACGGATGAAAGGAGCGACTCATCGTGTGGTCAGCTGACTCACCATATAGGAACGGATACTGGGAAAAGGAAGCACGTGCTGGATGATGGGGGCTGGGATTATGTATCCATGTGTGTGAGTGCACACGCCGCCTTTGGTGTTTGACAGAGGCACAATTATTCCATTTCCTGTCACACCAGAGGAATGCAGGGTGAGATTCCTGCTCCGTGAGTCGTGCCCTCTCACCTGCCATCACCATACGGATACTATTTCATCCTTCCCTTTCCCCCCTCGGCCGGGGAATTCCTCCAGTTTGTGTGGTTTTACTCATGGAGGAAGTTGCAGAGTATGTTCTGGTAATAATTGAATACTTCGAGTTATGGTTTGTTTAACAAAACTGTGTTTCTGTTTTTCCCACACACAAATTATTTGCTAATTTAAAGGAGGTCAGCGACCATATTACATAAACTTCCTCACTTGCAGATCCTGTTTTAATTGTTTGGTAAGAGTGGTAATTAGGGTTAGGACCTGATTTAGAGAAAAAAGCCATTACAGATGAGCAGTTTCTAATTCAGTGTTCCTTTCCTAACTGAAAATAAGAAATGTGTATTAAACAAACATCATAACTTCCCAAAATCTTTAATAACTCTCATAACTTCAGGGTAACCTTTAAGCTGTCCTAACAGTCACTTTTCCACCTATAACAGTAGCTAACTTACTAACTAGCTAATGGTAGTGTTTGCTAATGGTAGTTAATATTAGTGTTTGCTAGCAAACACAGTGTTTGTTAATAGTAGCTAACAATGGTGTTGGCTAACAGTAGCTAATGGTAGTGTTCAGTAACAGTTACTAATGGTAGCGTTCACTAGGAGTCGCTGATGTTAGCGCTAGCTAATAATAGCTAACAGTAATATTACCTAATTTGTTTAATCCATATGACTGTTGTTGTATTGCTTTTAGTTTTCCACCTGTAGTAGCTAACTTACTAACTAGCTAACGGTAGCTAACAGTAGCGTTTTGGTATCAATGAGAAATAATTTCATAATACCCTTTCAGCATATTGTAAATCAAGTGGTCTGAGACAGAACTAGACTTCTGCACCTCCTCTTGGCTCTGTTTTTAGCCTTTAGAGAATTTGGCCCGTGACAGTAGACTTAAACCAATTACAGGTCATATAGAGAATGGGTGTTCCCATTGGCTGTTCTACATGTGTAGCTGTGCGTGCACGTTCCTTCGGTGAGAGCCTGAATCAATGACAGAAACTGCTGCAGGAAAAGTCACCATAAAACGGAATTATCAGATCTTTTGCAGAAGGCCAAGAGGACCATGTGGAGCTGAGAGACAGAGCCAACAGACATCTGCTCAGAGCCGGGGAGCTCTGCAGGAGAGGTTCAGTGGCAGACTGGAGCTTCTGGAGGAGGAGACACAGGAGTCGCTTTGATACCGACTCAGAGTGTATGTTTCAAACTTTTGGGATCAAAAAGCAGATTTATTTTCACTTCTGCATCTCAACCCCTCTGCAGCAGCGACCTGCGAAGAAATCACTGACCTGTGGATCGACCAGACAAGAGCTCAGTGTTTGTTTTTATTAAAGTTTTGGGATTAAACAGTGGATTTATCTTAATGTTTTCTTTTAAATCCTGTGCCCAGCAGCACCACAGAAGACCCAAGTCACCTCGTGAGAGTAAAGAGAGGAGGGATGTAAAGGAAAGAACTGACTTCTCTGGTGAGCACTGAGACACAAATACACACACGGGGCTTTGACACTGGCATTTTTGGCCGTGCCGTACTGATTTGCATAAGCAAGCCCGACCCGTTTCCGAACAGGATGCAGTCACGTTTCGCCGACCACAGGTAAACCGTGACAAGCCTCCTTTTATCCCCCTTGAACAAGCAAGTGTTGTGATACTCAGCTCATTTGACGTTTAGTACCTTTAGCTTCTAACTGAATCTCTTATGTTTTGAAATGTAGTCTCTCCTGTGTCGCTGTTTGTACTTTCAGGTATCTGCTTTATTACACACAGCTGATGTCTGCTGGTCCATGTGCCTCTGTAAACTGTTGCATGTGAGCATTAAGCATGTGCTGCTCATCTGGTAGGAGGGGCTCAGGATGGAGAAAACGAAACCTAACACTGCTAAACAGTAGCTAACATAGTTTTCGCTAACAGTGGCGTTAGTGTTTCCTAACACGTTAAAGCTCTTTTATTGCTTTTAGTTAACATAGTTGTAAATTCCCCCAAAAGACCATCTTTGGATTTCACTACAGATGTTACCAACACCTCTAACTCATCTGTCTTGACGTTATGTGCCCAAAGTTGTTTTTGCTCCAGTTTTTGTACGTATGTTTTGAAAAACAACAGTTTCATGGTGAGAAGAGAAATGAACCGCTAGTTGCCTGGTAACAGACATAAAAGTTGTTAAGCGATGTTGGATCGAGTATTTCGGATTTCCAAACTGAACATAAGAAAGGGAGAGGAAGATAAGATAGGAATCCTGAGTAAGGATTTGCTTCTGTAATACCAAATTGGGAAAAATCCAATCTTACACTCTCCCTATCTTAAGACTTCAGATAGGAAGTTTCTGTAATACGGCTCAGCATTTAATCCAAGGGAAAAATACTGCTGTATTTGTGGTGTTTTCACAGCATGTTAGTGCTGTTCATGCGCAAGCAAGGAGGAAATAAATCTGGAGGATCATGTGGGTGAAGTGTGTAAATGGAGTAATTGCTTGGTTGTGTTGGCGAGCGCAAGGATGCTTTGTCATGCTGGGTGTGTAATATTAGTGTGAGAGTGAGCTGCTACTGTAAATTTTTATTTCCTGCATGGTTAATTATTAAGGCTTGAAAAACACCCCTATCTTCCCTGTTTGCATCTTTATAACTTACTGTAAATATCGACATTAATACGATCCATCTGTGTGTGTGTGTGTGTGTGTGTGTGTGTGTGTGTGGGAGCCCGTGTTGACTCACAGTTACAATAATGACTCTGGCAGAGCAGTGGATGAACAGCTCACACTGACTGTAAAGAGCAGAGAGAGCAGAGAGAGAGAGAGAGAGAGAGAGAGGGGAGAGGGGGCTGGCATCTCCATCTCATAACTCCTCAGACGCTCAGTGCATTCATACATACACACACACACACACACACACACTCTGATAGAGAGAGGAGACAACCCTGAGGACTTCAGCACCTACAGTACGGTACAGTACGGTACACTTCAGTACAGTGTGGGACAGGACCAGCTGTCAGTCGGAGCAGCAAGTGAACATTTCTCCAGGGAGGAAATAACGCATCGTGTGGTAGGTGACGGATCATTTGCAACAGGTTAGTGTTTATCCCTCTTCTCATGTATGTGCTCGTTTTTATTTTGGTTGTTCTGTATTAAAAAGACAAAAAATGCTGATTTATTACCATTTTATAACTTGCAAATTACAATTAATTTTAATGGGGTGTTACGGAAAGTGATGTAGCAGTTTCACTTTCAGTCTATTTTTGAACCATAGTCAGTCACCTGTAGCCATGACGAATGACTGGTTTGTCGTGTCTTCCTCTTCCTCTTCATGTCTGGTTTGTCTCTAAATTTTTTTTTTTTACTTGAGTAGCATTTACTTAAAAAAGTGAACAACTCTGCCATGAAGAAGATGAACAAGTTTGTGTTGATGGTGAGAGGAAACTAAAGAGACAGTTCACCCAAAGATTTCCATCTAGATTGTTTAGTTGCAGAGTTTTGGAGATAATGGCTTTAGAGACGTATATACAATGGAGACACAGATGTATTAAGAAACCTAAAGGGCGTTGTGTCTCAGCCTTGCTTCCAATTTTGCCCATTGGCCACTTGCAATATTGCAGTTAAAAAACAAACAAACCCTACTGCAGCCCAGAAGCCAGCTCAAACCGCAAAAAACATTAATTATGACTCTTTAAATTTAGAATTTTTTGAATCAATGGAGGGCCTTGCAATCTGCAGTGCAAGTGTGCATCTACTCATTGAGGAGAGGCTCGTACACGTGACAGTGCAGGATGTAAACATTAATGATGTCCTCCTTGGCTGAGGTGTAACTATAGACCTTACATTAAAGCTTGCGGGTTTAAAAAGTGAACCAAGTGCGGAAGTGCCTTAAACCTGCATTCTGTCTAATGGCCAGCAGGGGGCGACATGACATACTTCTCACTTGATTTGTGACCTTAGTAAATATTTTCCTAATGAGTTTGTGGTTTTAATTTCTAGATTCACGTCTTCTTTAATGCAGCATGATGTTGATTTAGTAAATTAAGGTCCTATTTAGAACAAAACAGAAGATAAAACAGGGTATGCTTTAGGGCGGGGCTACCATGTGACTGACAGGTCATTCTTAAAACTCAGATCAAACTGTCCACCTTCTCATTGGTTCAGTGCTCTGCCCTGGTAGCTCATTTGGTAGACCGCACGCCTGATATTCTGAGTTAGTATCTAGTGATCTCGCATGCACTGATAAAAGCATCAGATGCACTCCTCAAATAAACACTTTCTCTCTGTCTGTACTCTCAGAAAAATGTGATGACACTTAGTGTGTTTGTGCGATTCATTTTCAAGGTTCAGCTTCCTTTATACTCTTAGATACACGGTGTGTTCACACAGCACTTCTTGTCTTTATTTTGCTCTCTTGCTCTCATATCTAAGTGTTGCATAATGTGAGTGCCAGGTGACCACACCTGGATCCTGTCCTACATCGGTGCAGGTATATATATAGCCACAGAACCACACTCCCTGCAAACCTCATTCTGTCATTTAAATCCTTCGTGTGATGACGTCTTCCTTTGTCTGCACAGTCACTGATCTCGAGCAAGGCGATAAAGGTCCAGACTAATTAACGGCAGACTGGCAAGTCGCTGAAATCCCCTGGTTACTCATCCTCCAACATCAAATACGGTGACATTTATTTCCATATTCTCACAAGAGTAATTCAGTTTCTGTTTCTGTCTCACGCGCTCGCCTTCGTACATAACTGTCACCATGCTGAGACAGATATATATGTTTTCATAAACATTGTCCACTGTTCACCAGTGTTTGTGTCAACTTCCTCTTCAAAATGTAATATTTTATTTATGACTCATCTGTCACAAGGTTGATTGGTTTGAGTAAAGGAAGCAGAGTTGATGTCTTGTGCACATGATGCACATCTCAGTTTAAGTGCTGACATCATAGACGGTATACGGACGAGGAAGTGGATCCACAGTTCACTGTCCTTTAGTTTGTGACAGTCTGGGATGGGTTTCCTCCATTTGGCCAAATGCCCAGAGCCTTACTGGGTTTCTGATCCAAACAGGGTGCTGTAGATTGCTATCACGCTTCTCTTAAAGGGCAACTTTATCCTCGTCGTTCCCTGTGTTTTTTCAAATGGAAACTCCCACTCAGCTGTTAGAAAAAAAGTGGTGACGTAGGTTACAGCGCTCCCTTCCTTCATCTGGGTTTATATGACGCAACGTCGTCATGCACAAACCTACGTCACGTCAAAACGTTTTCACATGTGGACTTCAACCAAAATTTGATTGTTCTGATTTTAATACATGAAGAAAACTACTGGGAGGCTACAGACTTATATAAATAAATTATGGACCCACCCTTTAAACTAATGACAATTGTCTTTCCATTTGATATGAAGCTATTGTGAGGCAAAGTCACAACCCTTCCCGCGTGCACCATGGGACCAAACTTTGGAAAAGATATGTACGGTGGTCACAATATACGCCACCAACACTAATTTTGTCCCTTGAAAAGTTATTTTACCTGGTGTGTTTTATTCAGTGTCTCCTGGTCCTTTTATCAGCTGTGAAGAGGAAGAACGAGTAAGATCTGTTGTGGCATAAACACACAGGCATCTTAGGTTCAGCGGCTAACGTTAGCTAGCCTGTTTTCCACTGTTTCCAGTCTTTACGCTAAGCTAAGCTCAGTCTGCTGGTCTGCCTCATATACTTTCTCAAGTCCAGGCTACGTAGCTTCAAAATCACCTCTGCAAGAGCATATGCGACTGGCATCTTCACCTGGATTAACTGTGATTAACTCTGTCGTTTCCTGATCGACGTATAGCGAGAAGTACTGAA
>JAJHUR010080468.1:0-36688 GCA_027495735.1 Lutjanus campechanus | reverse complement strand
AGGCTTTGATGTCTGCCGTTTTCATTATCTGACCTCTGTGTTTTAATGTGGATATGTGGATATCTGTGGATATCTGCGCATATAATTCATGCACAATCTTTTTTTGGGGGGGGAGAGATAGGCTTTTAAAGGAATTGTCGGAATAGCGGGATGTTTTTTTGTTTTTTTTAATACCGTCATTCCGACCATAGGATGCAAAAACTGTCGGAATGATGGGACGTTTGACAGAAATTTAAATGTTGCCATTCAGACAATTGGGGGCCCATGTCGGAGTGGAGAGATGTCGGAATAGCGATTGCCTCCCAGCGAGAAGTACTGAATTTGACCAATGCGCTGTTTATCAGACCACAAATAAGAGTTTAGGTTGGAAAAACTGATAGACGTCATCGGAGCGGACGGTTTCTGGGGGTTCGGCTCACTGATTACAGAACAAAAACACAACTTTATAACATGGAATGTTTTCTGGTTTTCACTTTTCTGGTGATTTAGAGTTTTGTGAAGGAGAGAAAGCTTTACTGTGACTTGTTTTTACTTGTACAGTTGGAAGTGCAGCTAACGTTCATTGTCCTGTTAGCTGAGCCCTGTTCCAGGTTCGGGCAGCGCAATAAGCCAAGCTATCTGTCCTTCAGAAACTCTGTAAATAACAAAACATTTTCTCCATAAAACATGATCCAGATTTCTTTTTCTTATTGGTATCAGATTTCCAGTAAACTGCAGAAGGTGTATTTCCCAAATGTTGAACTACTCCTTTAACCTGAAGGAAGCAGGACCTCTTTGATGATGCTAATATGTGTCTGCATGTCACATCCGTCTGCAGAAAAGACTTTTCATCGGGAGTAAATGAACCATCAGTGCTTTTTTAGCAAAGCAAAAGAGCAGTTTTAGAGGGCAAATACTTGAAACAATCAGTTAAAGTCACCACAAGGTGCGTTCCCCTCACCTGCTGAACTTCAAACCGATCCAATTCATCAGTCGGGAACCTTAAAGTCAATTCTGCTTTGCTTGAGTTAACAAGCCTCCGTGTTCGTGTCATGATGAATCAGAAACCTCTCGACTAGATTCACTCCCTCCTTCCTTCCTCATGTGTCTGTGCCTCATGAGCACATGATTGCACATATTCATGGGGTTATACCTTCCACCATTAAGGATAATTGCCCCTGCTTTGCCCTAGGTGTGAACCCACTTAGGCATGCAGGGGAGCATTCAGTCTGATCCGAACATAAAGTTGCAACAGGAGACAGACCACCTTCAGGAAGAGTTCGGGGGGAACGTTAACCTCCTCCTCCTCCTCCTCCATGAGGCAGAGTCTCCACTGACTTCTGCTCCTCATATCCTAGTGATGTCTGACTGACTCACTCCCGCTCTGAATTCTTGGGTGCTTGATGACTCCAGACAAAAATATTGGAGTGACGAGAGACAAATTGATGACTACAGTGTCTTTGGATGCCTCCCAGGGTCTGGCTCATTTAGCCGCGGCTCAGTCGTGATCCCAGTTTGTTGATGCAGAGCGTTTACCACCAAAACCCAGAGGAGGGTAGAATTTAATTTCCTCTCCCTTTACTCGTCCGGGGTTGTTTTTCGTGTGATGTGGCAGGATTGCACTGCGACAAATCTTCTCCTTGAATGAAACCATGCATTTTCGCTAATCTTTTGTTGTTGTTGTTGCTGTTGTTGCCCCAGTGTGTCGTATTTTTATATTCATTTGGATGAGATTTGGCCCGTGGATGTGGTAGAATGAAGGGGAAGAGGAGGTGTGATGAACAGTGTGTCATATGATAAACCTTCACCCCCTTCAGCTCCTGAAAATGAAGCCATCTGGGAACAAACATGAGTCATATCTCCTGCTAGACCTGATACCTTTATGTATATTATCAACAGTGTCCCTGTTATTTCTATAGCTCAGGACCTGATTATTCAACCATTATGCATGTTTTTATCCACTTCTCGCTTCTCTATCAGTCTACCTGCTGCTGTTTCTTTGACACACCTGTTGTTTTCTGTCACATTTGTTCACATTAAGGCAGTAATTTGTGTCATAACACAGTTTTTAACCTTACAGACTAACCTGAATGGAGGATTTGTCCTTGTAAGATGATGACTGATACTGCACTGGTGATTACCCTGCTTCTGTGTCAATTCATACTCGGTTTGTCCTTTCTACCCTTAAAAGAATAGAGTTTGATATTTTGGAAAACATGCTAGTTTGCTTTTTTGCAGCGAGTTAAAAGAAGGGATCGATACCACTCATATTTTTTTGTTACAGATAGCAGCCAGCTAGCTTAGCTTAGCACAAAGACTGGATCCACAGAGAAACAGCTAGTTCTCTCTGTCCAGAGGTGGAAAAAAAAAATCTACCTTTAGAGGTGCTGGTAGGTGGACATCATTACATGCACACAGAGCCCGGCTAGCAGCTTTCCCATGTGCAGTGGCCAGTTAGCTTAGCTTAGCATAAAGACTGGAAGCAGAGGGAAACAGCTAGCATGGGTTTATCTAAAGGTTATATATATATATATATATATATATATATATGTATATATATATTTCCTGGCTCTTGCAGACAGAGCCAGTGTTTCCCCCTGTTACATGTCATAATGCTAAGCTAAGCTAACCAGCTGCCGGCTGTAGCTTCATATTTAGCACATAGACATGAGGGTTTGACCAGTCTTCTAATCTATATCTCTTTCTGTAATCCTTGAAAAACAGAAAGAGTGGTTAGTGAGCTTTAGGGGTGCTTTCCCCCTTCTTCCCTGTCTTAATGCTATGCTAAGAGCTAACACACCAGTGGCTGTAGCTTCATTACAGTTGAATACAGATGTGAGAGTGGTGCCAATCTCCTCCACAATTGTCCAACTATTCCTTTAAAAGAATCCTTATCGATGCTAACATATAATCTCAAACTTTTGTCCAGAAGTTTCCTGATGTGCATGTCAGACTCAAACCTGATTAGACCTGATTCGTTTTACTGTAATGTTTGTTCATAATTAGTTTGTCAGAGGACTGTGATGCTGCCAGCTGACCCAGGTGGGTGGAGTAGCGGGAGACACCCGGGGGTTTCCTCTAGGCTTTGCTGACGCTACCCCAACAAAAATATCCCTTTGAACTACATTGATGAATTTTGTTCCACCACAGGGTCACTGGTTTGGCTCCGGCTTTTCAATGTAACCACACCCTCTGCTGTTCGTTTGTAGAATGAGCCATCGTGCAGCGAGAGGAGCAAACACAGGACAGCTGCTCTCTTCAAACAACAACTTTTGACCTACATCTGCACCCAGTTAGCAGCATGGGACTCCATATAACACAATATCAAAGAAGGGTCTACTTTTCTGTATCCAGCATGTCCTATATTGTATGTTTCAATCACAATAATGCACAATAATGTCAATCAATTGAGAAGACTTGTTGAGTTAAGTTAACTGCACTCAGAAACTGATTTCATTTGGTGACGTAGATGTTTGTACCCAGTCTCTAGCACCATATGAAATCAGTGTTTTGGGACGTGGACTATCAGCATGTACAGACGTTGTACATGAATAAACTGAAATATGAGATGTTCATGTAATGCCAAAAAGTAGGTCACATTTGTATAAATTACTGTACTCGCCTGCTTCATTCGCTAACCGCTCACAGCTGCCGTCCTGCTTCTTGTTAAATCTTTTTTGTTCCCTCTCTGTGTCTCCCATAACACACATGTATTATCAGTTAGCCTTGTTTTTTTTATGCATATTGGATAATTAAGCTTAACTTTGTAATTTATTCTGAACAGGGTCCATAAATGGCAATTATGAGACAGTAGTAATTGTAAAAGCAAAAGAAGATTCACAAAGTTAAAATCCTCTTTTTTTCCCCATTTGTCTGTTTAGTTGGCTTGTTTAGCATCACTTTTGTTTCTGTTAAGTGTTTTTGTGTCATTACTTAATTGTTAATTTCATTCATTTGTATGTCTGTTGCACTCATTTGACTGTTTTTATATTTTAAGTTGACTGTACCTTTTTTAATCGTATGAATTTATTGTATTTTTATGTTCAAGACACCAGGATTGCTGAGCTGTGGTGTGTTGCCTTGTCTTTCAATTCAACTTTTCATTTGTAAGTGGATGAACGCAGTCTGTCTTATTTCAAAACGCCGTAGTCTCACTTTAAAGGGTCGTTCTCTGACTGAAGTCTGGTGACGACTGCTGAGCTTTTCAGTCCCCTTCATTTTTTTTCTTATACAGTATTTTTTTCCCATCTGATTATAAACTGTACTATGATCTGTTGTACTACTGTACTGTTGACATTTTGTCAAAACAAATGTTTTAAACAGTTTTGAGGCCATCAAAAGTTGTTATACATATTTATAAAATGCTAAAATTAACCTGTAATGTCAGAATCAGGATTACTGCCAAGTAGATTTACACATGCAAGGAATCTGTGTTGGTGTTTTAGACATAAACATATTAAGTAGGAAAAAAACAGGAATTTATTCATTGTTTATATTTTGAGCTTTTTGACTGACTTCACATTATGATAATGTTGTATAACTCAACTGTGCAATCGTCTGTGTAATAATTCAACTTTCAGTACATACAAATTATTATTTAAAGTGCTTTATATCATAGCATGATGCACATACTTGTATATAATTATTAAATTTTTTGTTTTGTTATTTTCTATTTCTGTCTCTAATGTATTTATTCTATATATATTGCTTTTTTCTTACATGTTATATTATTGTCCTCTTGAATGAGAGCATCTGTAACAAGACCCAATTTCCTCCTTGGGATTAATAAAGTATTTTTGATTCTCATTCTGACAAAGAAAGATAAAGGGCAAATACTGCAAGTCAGTAAGCATAAATGCAAAAGAAAAATTGGCAATAACAAATGTAAAAAAAAACCATGTAAAATATGTTATTTTAATGAAAGGGCTGTTTGATTTCGTGCAGGAATGTGCAGAATGTGAAATTATACAAGATTAGATGTTGTTGTGTCCATAATAAAAGTCTCAGTTCTTGTCACAAATGAAATAATTTAATGGAAATAAACCTTTGTGCAGCTACCTCACATGTCCCTGGTCTCCTTTCTCACACTCACCTGAACTCTGTCAACTGGACAAAACTGCTTTTTATCCTCTGAGTGTTCAAGGTTTTCTGACTTCAGCTGAAATCAGTTGACGTTTAACTCATCTGCCTCATTTAAACTGACTCAGTTCTCGAAAATATATATATGCGAGAAATGTTTTAAAGTCTTGTCAGTTGCTGAAGCAAATAAATAACAGTAAAAATACACTTAAGTTTAGAAGTTTCTTCTTGAACCTGGAAACAATTTCACCATAAGGTTCATTCAGTAGCTGTTTGATCACAGTCTTCTTTACAAGATAGAGATTGCCCACTTGTCATAGAACTGTTTTTTTTCTTTCTATGTTGGCCATAAGTATGAAGGTACAGTACACGTCTTCTTGTCCATGAGGAGCAATTTCAAAATGTCCTCTCCACCCTGACTTTATGAAGACACTACAGCAGTGATGTCAGACGCCGTATCTCATGTGGCCGACAGGTATGTTGATTAAAGTGGAACGGATGGCCCCATTGAGGTGATGATGTGCTCATGAAGGACAGAGCTATAGGGTCCACGGAGCTCATCATTGTGTCCTGTTTGACTGATGGTCAGGTCATCCTATAGGGGACAATCAAACTGCTTCACAGAGTATCTGTAAAATCTAATCCTCGTCCTTAAATACAGGTGAGAGAAAAGGTTGTCATTGCACATCTCCTGCCTTAAGTTGAGTATAAAAACAATATTCATGAGAGATGTTACAGTCATTTTCATAATATTTACATCCCCGGTGTATTTAAATGAGACATTTTACTATTTATTTTCTTTGTCACATCTTGCAAGTTTGTTGCAAAATGAACCCATGTGGAGGGTGTGGGGCAAAAATAAAGATATGTGCCCCTATTGACCCTCCTCTCTTCCTCTTATTATGCACACCAGAAAACCTGGTGTACGATCCCTGTCGTCTTTAGGAGGACATCTACTGCAACACATATAATGAATCTAATTGATCCCACATGGAAAAGATATAGATATAGTTTACTATATGATTACATTTTATTTGAAACATGTATGACAGTCAAACCAAGATCCTTAATAAATTTGTATAATATCAAACGTATATAATTTGGGAACTTACATGAAAATAAATCCCTACATTATCCTAAGTAAACTTATACATGAAACAAAAAAACAAACATATTATGGTGTATATTTATATATAAAAAGCATATTTGTAATTGTATCCCTCTTTTCTTGAATGTTGGCATTCAGCAGTTCTTCCAGTGTGGGTAACAAGCAGGCTACAACTCATCTTTCTTTAACTTCATTTAAATATTATTTCATTTATATATTTTCATGTGCATTATTTGAGTGCATTCTTCATGTCCCCTTGACCATGAGTTAATTCCTACCTGCCGTTGTTTTGTGTGGACAAGTATGAGTGTAACAGAGTGGAGCGTCATGAGCAGACAGTAGAGGGAGAAGTTTGCTGTGAACCCTGAGGTTGGATGTGTTGCACTGCCTTGTTGTTTTGGTGATTATTAAAGTGCTATAAGTGATAATTAACTAATAATGTATTTACCAGTAACTTAATTCTGCAAGTGCATAATAAAAATAATACTGTGGAAATAATAGTTCTGAAATATATAATGTACCTAGTGCACTGTGCAGCTTAATAAGACACACAAATTTAACACAGCAACTCAGGTAATAAATATAACCCAACAGTATAATGTGTACTTACGGTTACATAAGTAAGATCATGT
The DNA here is from genome assembly GCA_027495735.1 of Lutjanus campechanus. Lineage (NCBI taxonomy): Eukaryota > Metazoa > Chordata > Actinopteri > Lutjaniformes > Lutjanidae > Lutjanus > Lutjanus campechanus. The sequence continues at coordinate 29,890 of JAJHUR010080468.1, read as the reverse complement.
ATTAAGTCCAAACCACAGCGGCCCAGGTCAGATTCCAGCCGAGGGGCTTTCCTGTATGTCATCTCCTCTCTCTTTCAGCAGCTGTCACGATCATCATAATAAAGCAGAAATGACGCCCCCCCAAAGAGAAAAACTACAAACTTTACATGCAACACACAATTCAGCACACACTTTAACCACAAACAGCATACATTATGTTTATTTAATACACACTTGATTATGAGAATTATGTTGTATGACAGACAAGTGGCCACTGTCATGAGTATTTAATTTTATGAGACATATAAGACACACAACACATAAAAAACAAACATTAATTAGAGGCAATGGGAAGTTTGTTCTATTTCTATTACACATACAAGACAACAAAGCTGAACAAAGACGAGCAAACATAAACATGTTGCTGCAGGCAAGTATGAAAATAGATACATGAATAAACAACACTTGGACAACAAACATACAGCAGCTTTGTTGCTCTAATTGTTACTGTATATTGTTTCTGCAGGTTCTTGTTTCTAGTTGAAGTGTATATAAATGTACAGCAGAGCAAGTTCAAGCCTACTGGTATAAATATTGTATGAGTAATGCAATAAATCAATCGACATGCAGAGGTGGTACGTGCATTTATTGATCGATACAGTATATGTTCACTATTGTGTGCCCCTGAAACCATTAAGTGCTCTTTCTAAATGACTTACAATAGTAGTTAATATTTGTGAACTCCTTCTTGATTCTATAAACTATAACTGTGCTGTTTTTGCAATTTTCATTCAGATTATTGTCCTTATATCATGGATGTAACTAACAACAAATATATCCAACAATTATTTTCAGAAAATACTGAATAAGAGTTCAAGGTGATGTCTCAAATTACTTGTTTTGTCCAACCAACAGTTCAAAACCCCAAAAATATTCCATTTTAAATTATATAAAGGAGCTGAAACAGAAGTAATGCTTAATAAATTACTTTATAGATTACTGATTATCAAAGGTTTGGACATTTAAGTGACTGTTAATCAACTAATGGGGTATCTAATTTATAGTTTCAGAACTGATGCATGCAGAACTTGTGAAGAACTTACTTAAACTGAAATTTCACTGTGTGTTTATATCCCTTCTATTTTTGTGTGTGTTACTGGAATTATTGGGGCCAAGAAAATATAACCAGGAGATTAAAATAATTGCTTTCAGTCCCAACAAGCGTTTATCAATTCCAAGTGGGATGACATAGACCTACAGTATATACAGTATTTATATGATAAGACAAGAAATTCACAGGATATTTGCACAATATTAATATATCTTACATAGTATTATCATAGAATAGAATAGAATAGAATAGAATAGAATAGAATAGAATAGAATAGCTGAAAATAAAATAAAATAGAATAGAAATAATTTATTGATCTCCCAGGGGGTATTGGGTCACATTTGCTCCCATTCAAACATACGAATAAATGAGAAATGTGCTAAAATATGTATACTACAATATATAACAGTGTACATATAAAATAAACATGAACAATAATGGCGAAAAATGGCGTCTATGAATAATTGTGTTAAGATGTACTGAATGATTGCACGGTAGAGAGATCTCTGTATGCAAGTATAAATATAAAAATATACAAATATTAGTATATTAGTTTATGATTAATGCAAAACATTATTGTTTAATTCTCTAATAACACAGACTGTATTTATAAATCATATGTTTGCCTGTTTTCCAAAAACAGAAACACGATCAGGTTGCATTCAAGGTCTTTTTACAGAAGCCTCCCTGGCCCCTCCCACTTCAGGGTATCATAGCAGCAGAGCTCTGAGCCCTCTCCTGATTGGTCCATTTCCAAGAGTCCGCCATATTCAAACTTCCGCCGTGGTGTGTGTGTGTTCTGTTGTCATCGAGCTTCTATTTTCTTTGTACACATCGGGCCAGTTTTCATCCGTCCATACTTTGTCGCTTGTTCGCTTAACCGTCACTACGTCTCGCTATAACCGATTTTAAAACGAAGCCTGCTACAAAATGGAAGAAAACGAGGAAGTAAGTGGAGGGACGGTGGAAAATAAAAAGCCTAAACTGCGCAGGATGTCATCGAGGACGTCCACCACCAGTATCATCAGCGCTGCAGAGCCCTCTCCACAAACACTGCGCAGAAATAACTCCAAGAAGTAAGTACATGTCGGAAAATGTTATATCTTTACATTTAATTGTTTATTTGGGAGCCTTGTTTGATATTTAGTGTGAGTTTAGCACACATCGAGCTAACGTTAACGTCAACCTGTTAGCCAACTGTGACGGTAAGAGCTGGTATTGTAACTGGCGAATGATGCGTTCAAGTTCATCTCGGAAGCCATGGTGTCGGATGTTGTGCTCATTATTTGTCATGTTTTGTCAATGGTGAGAAGTACATTTACTCAAGCTGTATTTAAGGACTAATGTGAGGTTCTTGTTCTTTAATTGAGTATATTGATCTCATGTTACTTTATGCTATATTTGTTTTTACATGTTCTTTTCTTTTCACATTTTTTGCTCTTACTGTTAAATGTTCTGTCTTTATGTAAAGCAATTGAGTTGCCTGTTGGTATGAAATGCGCTATATAAATAAAGATGCCTTGCCTTGCCTATATTTCAGGGAGGGAAATATTGTACTTTTTATGCCACTACATTTATTTGACTGCTCTAGTTACTAGTTACTTTACAAATTAATATTTTTGGATGTGAAACATACATGTACAAGTCCAGCTGGGATGAGCTGACAGAAGACTAATGAACTATTTTGATAACCATTGTGTTTGGGTTTTTTTTGTTTTGTTTTTGTTTTTGTTTTTAAAAAAAGTACATTTCATGACTCCAGCTTCTCAAAATTGAGGATTATTTCAATCATTTTTAAAATTATTATTATTTTTTTAACAGTTTGGGGTTTGGACTACTGTTTGGATAAAACAAACATTGTGAAACTATTTTCAGAATTGTTACAAACCTAACAATCAATGGATTGATGTAGAAAATAATCAGATAAATATCACTTTTCTGTTGATTGGCTTAAAGATTTAGAGAATAATCATTTCAGCACTAGATGTAATGGTATTGAGAGTTTAATGCCCCAATAAGTTACATCAGCAGATATAATATCAGTTCAGTATTGCATTTGTGCATTTTCTCTGCCTGTATTTCACTTAAATGTAGCAGTCTCTGGAATAGAAACACAGTAATATATCACAGTCTTCTTTAAACTTGCTCAGTTGCCTTTAAAAACCTTACCTTCAGTATATCTGTTCTTGCAGACTTTCAAAAAATGCAAATTGCAGATAAGGTTGAGAAAATACTCAATATTTGTGCTGGCTTCATTTATATCGCTGTATTCCCAGAATGTAGTCATTTATTATTAAAAATGCCAGAAATAATATAGTAATATTTATTTTCACCCACATGATTATTAGCTTATAATTATCTCTCTGTTTACATTATGACATGCTTATTACCCCCCACAAATCACATCCCAGAGACTTGTGGCTTACAGATTCATCACTTTCTTGGATTTTCTCATAATTCTGTGATTTCCAACGTGACTTGAAGGCAGGATTACAAGAAATCGGTTGTGCTGCAGGGTTTTCAGCTGACCTTGGCCTTGACAGCACCCTCAGGGTGTCATTCACTAAGAGGACATTGTATCTCTCTGTAGCTGCACTGTTTTGTCACCATAACTGACCTTTTTTTTCTGCAGAAGCAGCAGGAGGAGAGAGCGCTGCAGCTCCTTATATGGTTTTAAATATAAACACCCCTCAGTCATCGTCCACAGCGTTTGACATTTTTGAAACAGAACAGTGACTGGAGCAAAAACGGCACACAAATGGCATCCATCATCTTAACAGAGCTGAAATGCATTTCCTATAAAAACAACGATTCTCTCAGCGCTTGACGTGAAGTGTGTCCTATTGTCCTGGGGACAATAAAAATAGCACATAGGACACAAACATACAGTGTCTGGGACAGTAGAAAATGTTTCACACATTTACTTACTGTCATGACGATTAAAATAAAATTGTTGAATTGTAAAAAGAGATATGTTCAAAGTGAGTGTATGTATACCAGGTTTGCATGTGCTGCAACTAACAATTATTTTCATAATCGATTAATCTGTTGATTATTTTCTCGATTTTCTTGATTAGTTGTTTGGTCCATAAAATGTCAGAAAATGATGAAAAATGTAAATCACTGCTTCCCAAAGCCCAATGTGATGTCCTCAAATGTCTTGCTTTATCCACAACACAAAGATATTTAGTTTACTGTCATAGAGAAGTCAGGAAACCAGAAAATTGTCAATTAGAAATCAATTAATCGTTGATATTTTAATATCTGCCAACGGCAAGCTGGCTACCTAGAATTAAACAAGTTGTTTTTGAAAATACAAGTCCAGTTCAGTCATGTTTGTATTAGGGCTGAATGGTTTTGCAAAAAATATCGAATTGTAATTATTTTAACTGATATTAATTGTTCAGCCCCAGTTTGAATGCCGTGACTTGGTGTTTGTGGTACGTTTCAGCCACAGTGTCTCTGCACGTATGATTACATCCTGTCCCTCTTGGTCAATAGAGGACAAAAAAAAAAAAACATCCTCAGCAGAGCCAGGCTGTAACGGTGCAATGAATTAAATATAAACTTGTTTTCATTGTACCTGACGTTTGTTTATTTGTCTTATTTCCTGTAGACCCCCACTGCAGAGAGGAGGCTCCTTCACATTTCTCACTCCTGGCACTCCGTGGGACTTCAGTCTAGTGAGTCAACGTTGAAAACGCCATCAGTGCATGGAATATTATATTATAATAGACAATATTCCATATTGTTATGAGTATTTTGAGCTCTGATTATTACATTTACGTCAGTGTTGTTGCTGTAAAACTGTTAAAGTAACAAGTGTGTGTCCTCATGTTGCTGCAGAAGAGAAAGCGCAAAGAGAAGGACGACGACACCGTGAGTCTGTCCAGCTTTGATCTTAAGGTAAGAGTCAGAGCAGCTCTTTGTTCTGTCTTTTGGATTCAAGCTTAGTGTAGCACCCTTCAACATGTCCTCACAACAAACTTTAATCCGTCTGCATGACTCAGGTACTCACCACAGACGGACATGGGTGCTCTTGTGTGCTATGAGCTCAGGATAATCCCACTCTGTCTGTGGTAGACTGGCAGAAGTGTCTGTCTGTCTGTCTTATGAAATGATAATGGAGAAAGAAAATCTGAGCCACATTGTCCCTCAGCATGATCACAGTCTCTTGGTTCTGTTGAACTTTGTATTCAACATTAACCTAAATTTCCCTTTTGACACTATAAAATTAAACTAAAAATTAAAAGTCAGCTGTAATATTTGAGAGTAGATTAAAACAACTGAGTTTTAGAGTGGTTTCGCAGCCGTATTAATCACACTAAACAAAAGCAGTGCTTTATAATATGTCAAATATTATATTGGAACTAATAAAGGAAACGGTTCATGTGACAGAAATGAGAAATGCTGCTTTCTGCAACTTCAAAACAGCTCTTTTTTATCAGGTGTTGAACAGAATCGAGCCCCTTTCACACATGCAGTCAATCCCTGAAATGTTCAGGAACATTTCCTGCATGGGGTCACATGTCAGTGGCAGCAGGGAATCGATATTCAAGGAAATCTGCACTGCTGATTTTCCACCTCAAGACCTTGTAACATTTCTGAGGAACTGCTGGTACGGCTGAGTTGTGAATGACATATTGCAGGAACAAACACTTAAAGGGTTACGTCTGTCTGACGTGAGGCACTTTCACATGGACCAGTGACCCAATCGCAAGAATTTAATTGTTAACACTCGTTTGTTTTTTCCTCTTATTCTCCTTGTCTGTTTATTATTTTCTCAAATTAACTGATCAGTTCTTTGGTCTATAAAATGTCAATCAGTGTTTCCCAAATCCCAAGATGACGTCCTCAAATGTCTTGTTTATTCCACAACCCGAAGATATCCAGTTTATTATCTTAGAGGAATAAAGAAACCAGATATATTTATTCACATTTAAGAAAATTTATTCATATTTAAGAAGCTAAAAGGGAATTAATTGAGTATCAAAATAGTTAATTTAATCGTTGACAACTAATTGTTGCAGCTCTAATTGAATGCATGCTTCAAGTAGATCACAAAAAAACATAACTTGTCTCATAAATATGTTGAGGTCGAAAGAGGCTGCTGGGGCTGTGAGTCCTCAATAGCAGCTGTGGGTTCGACTGAAAATAGTCTTCTGTACGCGTACATCTGGCCTTCTTCTTCTGTTGGGTTCTATGGCAATTGGCACCTGTAAGTGTTGCATCTGCTGGACTGTCCCTTGCCCCGTCTGTTCCAGCATTTTCCTTGGTTCGTGTGAAAAGGTTCAAGGCTTAAATGTTCCTGAATGTAGCTGCATGTGTGAGTAGTGAAAATCAGCAGTGTTGCCTGAAAGGTTATCCCAGTTATTTTCCAGGAACTACGTGTGAAAGAGGCTAGAGTTACTAAAAGTTTTACTCACAATGAGAGCTTTGTCTAAAACATTTATTTTAGGTTACACTGTTAACAGTGTGTTTCTTTCATTCCCAGGAACCCAGTAACAAACGTGTGCGACCGCTGGCCAAAGTTTCGTCCCTCGTCAACCTGATATCTCCGTCAAAGAATGGAGCAGTGCGGCGCTTTGGCCAAACCATCCAGGTACATGTTGTTCTCATGTGAATCCTGTACAAATGAGGAGAATTTGTGTTTAACTGTAAATTACCTTTTTTTTTTTCTAGTCTATGTCATTACGTGGTGACACCAGGTCACCGGGAATGTCCCTTAAAGCCAGCGGCAAGGCAACAGGTCCCACTCCCACCAAACGCAGAAACAGCACGCTGTGGTCAGAGACGCTGGACGTCCATCAGAAGAGCACGTTCTCCACCAAAGAGATCAAGAGACAAGAGGTTCTGAACTTCAGTCTTTTTAAAATCGACAGCACAGTCATGTTGAAGATGAGATGAAATGAAAAAAACAGATCCCTGGTCATATTGTGCTCCTATTTAACAATATATGCCCAAAAACCCCAATGTCTTTGTATTCTTGTATCAACATCCAATCAGGTTTTGACGTATCCTTACGTAGGCTTTAACCAACCAGTTTTAACCGATAATATTATGATGTTCACCCACCAATCAGTCTTAAACTTTTACTGGCACAGACCACTTTTCAACGTTCAAATCAAATTCCTCCCACACAGAAAGTAGAAAAAGTAACTTTCTCTTGCGTTTCCTCTCCAGGCGATTTATGAGCTCTACAGGGGGGAGCAGGATCTCATTGAAGATCTCCAACTTGCACGAAAGGTTTGAACATTTATATTTAAAATTATACAAAGAAATCAGAACATTTCTTGTCATGTTTGTTCTCACACTGCTGCCTTAATTTTCCACATTTAGGCATACCATGATCCGATGCTAAAACTCTCCATCATGACAGAGGAGGAGCTAGCTCACATATTTGGGGACCTGGATGCCTACATCCCCTTACATGAAGGTAAGTTAGGTACATGTAAATATCTGCTCTGTGTCATCATTTTGTTTATTTAAAAATGTTTTGTTTTGTCATTTTAAAACAAATTGCCTGTGTAATGCCAACACTCTTCCTTTTTTATTCATAGATTGATAATTTTTCCTTCTCTTTTGATTGTATTTTTGTTATTGTTATCTTTTCATTTGTTTTGTTTTTTTTGTGTTTGTTAATTATTTGTTTTGTCGTTGTGTTCTAAATTGTGTCTTGTACTGCTCTGTTTTCAATTTGGGACCCCTTGAAAAGAAGATGATACATCTCAAGGCTTTTATTCTGAGACAATAAATCCCTTGAATGAAATTTCTTGCAAGTGTTTCTTAACTGTTTGTGTTTTGTTTTGTTTTTTGTTTTTTATCTGCAGAATTATTGATGAAACTGACAGAAGGAACTGGGCCTGATGGAACAGTAGCTCAGATCGGACAGATAGTTATAGACTGGGTGTGTATGTTAGCATTAAACACATTATTAGATAATATATATGTTGTTGTATGATCAATTTCAACATGTAAAAACATTCTAACTGTTGCTGTATCTTCTCAGCTGCCGGGTCTGAACGCGTACAAAAATTACTGCAGCAACCAGCTCGCAGCCAAAGCGCTGCTGGACCAGAAAAAGCAGGACAAGCGCGTGCAGGACTTCCTGCAGCGCTGTCTGGAGTCGCCCTTCAGCAGGAAACTGGACCTCTGGAGCTTCCTGGACATCCCGCGGTCACGCCTGGTGAAATACCCACTGCTACTGCGAGAGATCCTCAGACACACTCCTCCTGATCACCCAGACGTGGCCAGTCTGGAGAGAGCTGTATGTTATCCACAGTACTTATATTACATTATACAACATGACCTCACACAAACTGCAACTGCAACTTTCAACTGTTCAACTGGACTCATAAATATGTAATTTATAACATATAACCAAAAGTCTTAAGACATCTGAATGGGGAAAAGTATTAAAAATACTGACATCAAAATTTAAAATCAGTTGTGCTACAATTTTTCATGTTAAAAAACAGATTTATGCATGTCTTCTTGTCTGATGTCCACACAAAAGGTTCACTGCTGTGAGCTAGTTGGTTTGTTTTCTTGCAATATATTTGTAATTAAAAGTTTAACTTAGAAGCCAACATGTTTATCTTGTTGATTAGGGCCAATGTGGCGTCATAAATATTTTGAAAGTTATATAATACTGCTATTTTAAGTAGGGTTGCAAATTTTGTGCATAAAAAATGAAGAAGTTAATGATCAATTCATTAATCATTAATAACAAGATGAATAATGCAGGTTTTTTTATTTATGCAATTCTAGTGGAATAATAAAACAAAAGGCTCTCTCTCGTAATGGCTGCTCTCTCGCCAAACGGTGCAGCCAAATAAAACGTTATCAAATGGGCAACAATTAAAGCCATTTTTAGACGAACAAGGCAGAACGAACTAAATCATGAGAAAACCTGTGAGCTCTGGAGAAATGGTAACATAGATTATCAATAAATACAATTTTAATCAGTTTAATTCCTAACAAGCGATCAGTGATTAGTCCTGAACATCCCTAATTTTAAGTGATGATTTTGTTAAATTTATGATAATCATTGCCAACATTTAAATGGATTAGTGCCAACTGATGTTACCCTGTATTAAACTGTTCTAATACAAAACCACTTGGATCTCTTTAAGCTTTATTTGTGTTAATAGTGGAGACTTTCCTTACTTATTCTTGTGTGTTTTGCCAAGCAGCACAACTGATAAGTCTTTGTTTAATTATCCAGATCACAATAATCCAGGAGATTCTGTCTGATATCAACATGAGGAAAGGGGAGTCTGAGTGTCAGTATTATATAGACAAACTGGAGTATCTGGACGATAAGCGACGGGACCCTCTCATAGACAACTGTAAGGCCCTCCTTTGTCACGGAGAGCTGCGGAACAAGAGCGGCACGGTGAGAATTAAAATGACTCTTTATTACTACTCTATTATTATCATCCATGCGCAATAAAATTATAAAACAAGTTTAATTCTCTGTTACTTCACAGAGGCTGCACGTCTTCCTCTTCTCTGAGCTCCTGGTTCTGACCCGACCGGTGACCCGGAACGACAGGAGCTGCTTCCAGGTGTATCGACAGCCCATCCCAGTGCGGGACCTGGCTCTGGAGGACCTGCAGGATGGAGAGATCCGCATGGGGGGCTCCTTCAGAGGGGCCTTCACCAATGGAGAGAAAGGTGGGTTGAGCTGAGTTGCGCTCCACCTGCTGGTGGAGTGCCTGTAGTGGATCTGTTGTACTGAGGCAACAAATAATGGTTTCATTTATTCGGAAAAGATCAACATTTCCTGATTTCAGCTTCTCATATATGAAGAGTTGATCACTGAAAATTAGATATCTTTGGGTTTGTGACTGTTAGTCGGATAAATCAACTTGACAACATCAATTTGAGCTCTGCGTCTGACTTTTTAGAGAGGAAATGAATTACAGAAACATCCACAGATTAATATTTAATGAAAACAACCATTAATTGTTGGCTCAGTGGCGAAGGAGGGCATCATTATCTCTATGCCTGCACACTCTTTGGATTTTCATTTTCATTTTTCAACCTGTTTTCGTCTCCACCAACTCTTGAGGGAAATATCTGACTCCTTAGCTGCTGCTTCTCCAGCCAGTTGCTGACTTTGTTTGTCTGTTGTTTGGTGCTGACAGACGTGTTTATCTGAGCTTCTCGGGGTTCATACAGGCGCTGGAAATCCTTGAAACCACTTGAATTTTAATGTAGCATTATCAAGGTTTGAAAAGTGCTCGGATCTTAGATAACGTGCTTGAAACTGCTTGAAAGTTTAGTTGCATGGCTTTCATAATAAACCAAATAGTTCGCTTTTTAGATAAAGAAATAAAAATAAGTTGGATATTGGCTCAGCTAATAGAAGAAGGAGTGAAATAATCATTTTTGGTAGGGAATTTTCCAATTTTAGGTATCATCGAAAGGCTTGGGGTCATTGAGAGGCCTGCACTAAATCTTAACAGACATGCTGTCTTTATTCTAGACAGTAGATGCAGTTGTCTTCTCCTTTCAGGTCAACAAGGGAACAACCTGATAGTGTTGCTATGGCGGCTGAGGTTGGAGACATGTTTGTCTTGTCTCTCTGAAAGGAGCAGACGCAACCGTTACCACATCACTGACCCTGCAAGGAACAGGAGAAAAGGGTGCTATACTGTGGTCTCAGACCTCGTATATTGTACATTCATACTTCTTGTGTTTCCTAATTCTTTATGCTGTAGATGTGTTGGGTCTGACCTTATTTGGGCACAGATTCATCAAGACATTATCTGTGAAAGTTTCAAGATTATCCTGGAAACTGAAACTTGAGAATTGAAGAGAACATCAGGACAAAGCGTGTACTGATTATTTCTTCATTCTCCTTGGCCGAGTATTATTAAATCATTTAAGACATATTGGACTTCTGTGGACTTTCTCTCTTTGATGTACGGGCAAAATGTAAAATCTAGAACAATTTTGAGAGGAAACAGTGTAGGAATGCTGTTTTTTTGGGTGTAAACAGATGCTGTGGCTGAAAACGAGTAAACCAAAACAAACAAACAAAATGTTTGTTAGAGTTATCAGATGATAAATCTCTGTTGGTTCACGATTAGCAGAGACCCCTTTTATGTTATCCATAGTCATTTGATCCATTGTTAATAAGAAAAGTTTAATTAGAGGAATTTTCTGTGTAGAAAAGTGGTCTTTGGTAATAATGTAATGTTGATGAAGGAGGAATCAGATTAATAGTATTTTGAACCTACAGAAAAAATTCTGGAGGTTTACAATCCTAACGAGATTGTGAAAGAAACATTTGTTTGACATAAGTGTCATTATACTAGTTTATTTAATTATTACAGGTAAATAATACCCATATCACCTATGACACTGTAAAGGCATTATGATATAACTAAAAATATAAAAGACAATTACATTAAATTGAAGAAACATAAATAAAGGGGGGAAAAAATTAAAGGATTCCTGAAGTAATTCAAATAATTAAATTAATAGTACCAATACAAATCATTTCCCATTTCATATTATGTTTTTCTACTAGCTATTATTTTGTTCCAAAAAGAAACTGTAATGTATTTCTCAGGAAACCTAAGTTCAGATTAATTCTTGAGCTTTAAATATAAATATTTTACCTAACTGTATAATTGTATTAATTATCTGGGAACAGTCTTTATCCAGAACCCTCAATATAATGTTTAGAGGTGTAAATTTAAAGATAATGTCAGGTGGCCTTTTTGGATAATTTTGTGACATGGACAGCAGAAAAACAAATGCATCTGGTCTTCCTCTTCCTCTAGATTTTGCTGCCTCAGCAGATTCTGTTGACTATATCTCTTGTTCTTTCCGTGTCCCTCTGTAGCCAAGAACGTTTTTCGTGTCAGCTCTCTGGATCCATCCCACGGCCAGTCCCACACCCTGCACGTCAACGATGTCTACCACAAGCAGCAGTGGCTCAACTGTCTGCGCACTGCCATGACCCAGCAACAGGGGGCTCCACCCAGAGTTCAGCAGGGAGAAGCTGTCAGAGCCAAGCGTCGCTCCTCCACCATCTCAGCCACCAACAGCCACGACGAGGAGGAGACGGACGAGAACTGTCCGCCCGCCCCTGGCCCCAGACTCAGGCCCCAGACACTCTCCAAAACCAGACTGGACCAGAAGTTGCAAGGCTCACTAAAGAGGAAGGAGACTGGAGTGTAGACATTTTTCACAAAGTGTTGACAAAGGGTTCCTCTCAGACAGACACACGTGTGCAGCATGTGTCCTGTTTGATCACGTTTCCATTCAACCACTGTTTTTGTGCTTTTGTCTTAATAGCTGCACTGAAAAAACCCTGTCCAATCATTTCCGTCCAAATGTACGTCACATTTTAGTCCATAAAAAGTGTAATTAGTTTACAAAAAAAAAAAGTGACATGTGGCAGTGTGACTTAAATGTTTGTTTACACCAGCTAAAGTGTGTGGAATTAGGGTTTTAAATGTCTACCTAAAAGAACTTTATGCCACTTGTAGCTCACGAAATTTAGCTTGATCGTTCATTCCAGTGTCGACACATTTAATCTTTCTCAGTCTTTTGTGTAATCAAAATGTCAGTGCATTTGTATTATAGGCATCATGTGTGCAGCTGTCAATTATAAGTGTTATCTGTGCCAAGATAAGGGATAAAGAAACTGAGAAACGGCTTTGGCCTCAGCTGCCTGAGCAGGAAGCCGTTGACAGAGAAGAGTCTAAAAATGTTTTGAGATTAAGATGTGAGATAATGAGCAGAACATGAGCAACAACACTGACCATGGAGACGATGAAGTTGAAAACTTTCTGGGAGAAAAGAAGACTGAATGAATCTAGATGTATTCAGTGAAAAGTTGTGAATAGAGGGAAAAAATAAAACATTTAGTTTGTACTTTTAAAAGAGTCCTGAGTGTGATTGACTGTGATATTACAACACACCAGCGTCCCCTTGTTTTGTACTTTGACCCATCAGTCATTTCCTTTTAATGTTGACAGAGCTGTTCAACAGTGTGTCGCAACACTTGTTAAGCAAACAGAAGCTCAGAGAAGAAAACTCAGAAAAATGTCCTCGTTTTCTTTTGCATAAACAACGATTCATTTTTAAACCTGATTAAGTCATGGTTTATATTGAATTATGTGGCATCAAACTTTTAAACTAACTTAAGTTTAAAAAAAAGATTAAATTTAAATCTCTTTTTAAACCTGTTTAGTTTTTACTTTAAAGCTTTGAACTCCACTTTAAAGCTTTGAACTCCAATTTAAAATGTGACCCAGTATTAACTTTAAACTTACACTTATGAAGGTTTAACTTTTAGAACTGCTGCCTTTTTGAGATCAACTGAGCAACTGCCAGCCAGTCTTTCCTTACTGTGCTCTTGTTTTCAGTCTTCTGTTATTTGGCCATATTGCTACATTAATTCAGCCGACACATTTTTTTCTCAAAAGAGAAGAAAACATCTCTGCTGAGCCATCATGACTTGGCTAACTAAACTTTTAGCGAGCATACAGAGCAGTCAAAAGTTAACTGTTGCCACATCCTATATACTGACTAGCTCCCCACAGCACAGAAAATGTTTTTTATTCATGCTTTTATTTTAATTTGGGTAAGCAAACATCTCCATATTGATTAAATTCAGTTTACACCAATAAACCTGGATTTACCAAACAGATTAGATTTGAATTGTGTAACAGAACTCTCCTAAATTTTAGATCTAGATTTACTCATTTTAAACCTGGTTTGTGCTGAACTCTGATTAAAACTAATGTTTGATTAAATTAATCTTTGTTGGTGCAACCCAGTCCCCATATCCCCAAAGTAGTTTTGTAAATTCTTCAATTGAGAATGATAGAGTTATGAAGGCAGGAGTTTTTTAATTTGATATACTGTACTGAAACATGAAAAACCCCAGTGAAAAATCTATTCTAGTAAATAATTTCCAGTTCAGAAGCACGTTTGATTTTCTACCTTCTCTCTGTGCTTCTTACTATTAAATGCTGGTAATGGCATGAAAGAATTTGAATACTGAAGAAACGGGATGACTATAATTTGCATTAACATTTCTGTTTTTACATACTGCAAGTATGGATTTACATACAGGTGAACTTTAGCTAAAATATTTGCTGTTGTGCCTGTTTTACTGATGTTTGTGTTCTGTGTAAAATCAATGTTTATCAGCGTTCGGTGTACAAGGGACTCCAGATAAGAAAAGTCGATGTACTTTATCATCCTTGACTTTATTATCTTGTTTATGCAGAAAAAACAAAATACAGCATGTGTTTATAATCCATGCAGCAAAATGACTGCAGTTTCATTAGGAAATAAGAGCACTTTGAGGAACCAAAAATGAAACTGCACAAAGAGGAAGTAACGTTTGCCTCTGGAATGAGACAGATGTCAGTCATGACTTCTTCCTGCATGACTAGCTCTTCAGAAAAGAGATTCCTGGATAGTTTGATTCATCTAGTTTAGTCATGTGGGTGCAGGTTTCCTGGACAAGATCAGCGTCATAAACTTCCAACTAGCATGTCCACAGCAACAAACACAGCTGTGTGCCACATTACTAACCCATTTGACTACAAGGGCCTCTCATGTCAGCCGTTGAACCTGTGGTATTTTTAGCTCATGGTGAGCCACCAACAACTGACAACTTCTTGAGAACTGTGCTGAAACCAGCTTCCTCAAAATATATTTTTCTGCTGTTGAAAGTGCAGTTTATGGTTACCAGAGTTTTGTGTTCAGTGTTTTTGGTAGGCTTAAAAAGATTCATGTAACACCACATGGCATTTGTCTCCTCTGTCCATAATTAATATCTTTGATTGAAAGTCACCCGGCGGTTCCCCATAGAAACAAAAATCTGTTTTAGATTTTCAACATCGAGAATAGATGAAGAATATGTCTTCTTCTTCACCAATGGACATTTTTCACAGGAGCCATTTTGACATGAAAGAGTTCAGTAAACACGGGTGTTACCAATGATACTAACTAAAGTTTTCATTCCATTCAGATCAAACAGAGCGCTGCTATTGAGCGTGCTGGCTCACAGGAAAGGCCCTGCTACATTAAATGGAGCAGGACCTTAATTAGTATCACTGGTAGCGCCTGTGTTCACCCTGCTAACTCATGTCTATATATGGCTACTGTGAACGTGGTCTATGAATCCCTCACCTTTAACCATCTTTATGAGCTACACATTTGACTGAATTTAACTGCGGCTCAAATGATATCCCATGCATGTTCTATTTTGTTTTTAATCTGACATTTAAGGAATATACCGTATATCTATAAATAGATTAGGTATAAAAATGAGGTAGAAACTGTACAGTGTGGATTCAGATGGCAGTGAGGAGTAATCCAGTTTATAAACTTAAAACCATTTCAAGACAACTTTACCTGACCTCTCTCCATAATTTCCTACCACACTCCTTGGTACCTGCTTGTTTACCGACTTGTTTACTACTATTTGATTAACCCAAGTAGCTTTGCCATGTTGGAATATGCTGAATGTCCTGTTCTTCCAGTCAGCCATGGGAAGTATCAAGAATATTTGTTATCATTCGTGCTCTATAAATATATAACTATGCCGTCATGCATTCCTCAAAGTTAAAAGAGTATTAAAATAGAATTGGTAGGAACTGTTGTAACTGGTTGTTGTGGTTAGTCCGGTTTAACATGAACACCTGTTGACGGTTACAATGAAACTCTCGCGTGATTTACACGCTTCGTTTCTTAATTGAGCTCGTTGCACAAACTACTTAAATGTTACAATGTGATAACGCTGTGGTTGAGATATGGTTTGGTTTAAGGACTCGAAGCATTCGGTAAGGGTTAGAGAAAGCTCATCGTTTGGGTTAGAACGTTTATTCTCGCGAGATTTTGCTCGGGATTGGGGTTCCCATGTAAACACATAAGCAGCTGGCCTGCAGCTCAGCCGCGTTGTGTTCAATATACTAAATAAAGGCTTACATACTGAAATTACGCGTGTTTCGTCATCACATTAATTCAATTTGTCCTTGTTCTAGCGCACCTTTTGCAATGGCGTTTTGATGCAACACTTTGATTTTATTTCAGTACATTTTTCATCTTTCAAAGCTAGCTTTAGCTACTAGTTAGCAAGCGGTAGAGAGTGCTTGCACATGCGCAATACGCAGACTCGGGGCAGAAGTCAGGATTTTAGGAAATAGGTTATTAGTGACCTCATCGAATTATTTTTTCCTTTTTTATTCATTCATTTAACTGCTGAATTATATAAAGCTTTAACTGTGAACAATTCTATTTACCAAGATGAAGCATTGTCATTTAAAATGTGAGATACGATGAGATATTTCTATATTTGTCCCACAACAGGGACATTTATATTTAATTTATAGGAATGCATATAACTCTAGCAGTCTGACTTATTTTAAGTGGGAAAAAAAGGTTTATAATCCCTTAAATAATGTTGATGATCCCCAATTCTGGTCCTTCATCTATTTTTCTAAAAGTAGCCTAATAATTTTTAAGTATTTATTGAGTCTAAACATACAGGAATCAGCCTGTAAAATCCCCATCATCATCCCCAGTGTCATGGACTGTAAATTCCCCCAGGTTACGAAAAAATTAAAATACCCTGAAAAAAAGAGGATATGACCTCAGTCGTTCTTATATTTTGGACTGATTTGCACATCACCTGACACATTCAACCACAACTTCTCTTTTAGAAGACATATCTGCTTGTTTCTGTTCATGTGTTTAACGATCACAATCAAACATTTTTCATCTGATACCTGTCAGGCTCTGCAGCAGCAGTTCCTGTTCAGACATGTTTCTGTACAAGTCAGACTGAATAGACACTTTTATTATCTGCTCGTGGGTGCGTCTCATTTTCATTTCATGTTGTGGCAGGAGACTGCTCTCATCTGATCCTCAGTAGGTTCCTCTCTAACCGACCGCCCTGATATCTCTGCACGGACAGCGGTGATAACAGCCTGTTTTTAATTAGTTATCTTTCATCTGGTTCCAACTAATCTTTTTCTGCTCACTATCAACAGCCAGTGTATGCTTGACTGCCTTGCAAAGGGGATGTGTCTGTAAAGCCTGTTCAACCTGTTTATTTACAGACTTTCTACTGTATGTTCACCAGGTTTTGATGGTCTCATTTCACTCAGTCCTGTACAGAAAAGTTTCACAATACTGTAAAGTTTCCAGCCCTAGTTTTCCTTAAAATGATTACATCAGTCATTGAAGTTGGATAGAAAGTTCACAGATAATAATTCCTCAATCTTTCTGAAGTCCATATCAGTGATACCAGTGATACAAAGTACAAACCATCTCGTACCGAATGTACTGTATATAACTGAATCTAATAAATTGACATTCAAACTGTAATTATTGCTTTTTCCCAAAATTCTTTAGTTGGTTAAACTTTGTTCCCAATAAACGTGATCATCCTGGAGGTGTCACATTTGTGTTCAGCTCTCTAACTACAAACAAGGTATAGATTTAAATTTATTTCTAGTGTTTTCAGATCTTTTTCCTAATGTTCCAGGACCATTTCTGTGGGTTATGAAAATGAGTTAGCGGGCTTTTGAAACGTGCTCGACTTTTTTAAGCCAACACAGTTAAAATCTACAATAAGTTCTGATAATGTCAAATTATGTCAATGTCAATGTGTTATTATAATTTTTTAATTTTTAATTTAGAATTTTTATTTTCAATTCGGTTTAGTTTCAGTTTCAATTTAGTTTTCATTGTTTAGTTTTAGTTTCAGTATTATTATTAGTTTTTTTAATTATAATATCAGGGGTATTAAGAAATTTAGAATAAGCATTACAATACAAACAACATTTATGATGGTAATTAACATCACAGTCTCTGGTATATTTTAAATTTTTAAATAAAATGAAATAAAATAAAATACACACCAAGGGCCATTATTTCAGCTAGTTTTCTTTTTTGTAAAGTCTATTTTATAATTTTATTTAAGTTAACTCAAACAGTTTTTACTTTAGTTTTGGTCGACTATAATAATCTTGGCATTGTAATGCAGTATTTTTCATGCAAACTAGTTTTTTAAAAAAAGTTGTGGCCCTTTGAAGCAATATTTCCCTGAAAGGAACCTTATTAGAAACAAACACAAAAACAAACAACCAAATTTGAATTTTGTTACAACAAAGGAGACAACACGGAAAAAGTTGTTTTTATATTTTATAGTAGTCTATTTATTTACACAAATGTAATAGAGGTAGAACCATCTTTATTATTTACAAATTTACATTAAAAATAAATAGTTACAGAATATATACAAATACATACAGTGAAATAATATTTTAAATACTATATTAAAACTACTTCATGTTCCTCTCTGGGTTCAATAAAGTTTAAGTTTAACAGCATCTATGATGAAATCACATTTACTTGGTCATAACAAGCAAGCCAAGTTCATGTTTATACATTTCAAGCTCCATTAAATAAGACTTTTACTTATTAACGCTGACACGTGAACTGGTGGTAGTGTTGCCACAGCCCTTCACGCCCACGCAGGGTGTGTAGCGCTCAGTTATTGTTGCTGATCTGACCTCTGCTCAGGTTGAATGTGGGCTGAGGCTTGTGGTGAGTTACTTGAGGTTATCCAACTCTGCGTGGTAATAAAGAGGATAAAGGTGCAAGTTGTCCCGCTGTAACAAGTGCAAAACAGGAGATTCTGAGCTTGATGGACACCCTGTACATTTCCACTCAGTCCTTAAAGGAGCTCTGGTTAGACAAAATAACGACTCTTTTACACTGGACAAAAACCCCACAAACATCTGGCTTTTGTCCTCAGTGGCAAAGGGTACAATCGGCATTCATTCCCGTGTCAAACGACTTTACAATAGTCTCAAGTATTTACTGGCTCCAGCTAGGGCTGAACAATTAATCCAAATATTATCAAAATCGCAATATGTTAAAATACTGTTTTAAAGTCCACCTCCAGTCATGTTTTAATATGAAATGCTCTGCTGGAAGTAATACATTGATATGTCTGATATGTTTATTTTATTTATTTGCTGCAAAATAAGTCCAAATACCTTATTAAAATGGCTTACATACAGCTCTACACCTTGCCCCCATTTCGTATTCAAGGATCATGAATATGCAAATAGTTCCTGCCCTCTCCACACACCCCACACCAATATTTAGCTCACATATCAAAAATTATATTGAAATGGAATGGTAATATCAGTCCAAAATAATCACAATTAGATATTCTTTCAAAATTGTTCAGCCCTTGCTCCAGTCTGCAGTCTGCTGGGTGGATGCCTTAATGTTCGTCCCTTTTCTGGCCTCCATTAGTAACTTCTATGACTCTTTGTCAGAACAAATTTAATCCGGAGGAGCTGTTCAAGGAGCCCTCGAACAGCATTCCAAATTAGTCGTTAAGTCTGAAAGAGAGACTGAAGTACAAAATATTAAAAAGTGACCACCACTGTCACCGGCCTTCATGCTGCTTTCTACTGTTTATCAGCCCTGTTTTCTGTTTGGTTTGTGACGTCGAATGTGACATTTCAGAAGAAAGTAAATGGAAAGGGAAATTCGTCTACTGGCAATGGGAAAGCAGTCAATTGCCTATTTTTAACTGACCTAGCCACATTCTAAAAGCCTGCATATGAAAACTGTATAATTAGTATCACCTGTGTGGGTTTACCATGGGTTTGCATGGCCTTTAATAGTTAGTTTTATTCTTCTGGCCTTCACACAGACTGTACGGTTGAGTCTCTCTTTTAACCACCAGCAGCAACATTTTTGCAAACAAGCTTAAGACAAACATGACAAACCAGCTGTGCACCTCCTGCTGAGCATGAAGCAGCAGAGTTTCAGTAAACGAGGCTGTTGAACATTTCTGGGGTTTGGTGGATAATACTGGACTGCACATCGATTTGGTGCGCATAAAAATGCTCCTGTTGCTGTGTGTCTGCTGGATGTGGTAGCAATAACATCTTGATAAGATGATGGTACACATATGAAGGCCACATTTCTGTGCCCTAATGGTCAAAAAATGTGTTTAAGAAAGCAAATTAAACCCTGTTTTAACTTGCTTAACTTGCCCTGTTCAATTTGCTTGGGTAAACAGTCTGCTCACTGAAGTTGTGAAATGTCTGTGCACTGGACAAGTCTGGTGTTGTCAAGTCATTTCATCTGTGCTGCATTTTTGCCAACTTCAACATCCTGTCATGTGACTTTCCAGAGAACAGACGAGCAGAGAGTCAGCAGACATAACAGGTCCACATTTAACCTTCTCAGAGCTGCACCTTGAGTTTCCCAGGGGTGATTAAATTTCAATAACTGGAGGTGGTATGTAAGAAAGAAAATTTATCATGCGGTTGGGCAAGCCCAGCTTGTGAACAACGTCATGTGCTCTTGTGCCGAGAGTCCCTCTCAAAACCACTCTGCTCATCTGCTGTAGACTGAGTGGGGTGTCTGAGGAGGCAGAAACAACAGAGATGACATTAAATCCACGGTCTTAGATGATCAATGCTCTTAGATGCACACTTTTTTAAATGAACAAACTTACTCTCATAGAACTCAAGGCAGAGATAAGAGGGAGATCCCAGACTGGTGTACTGGATAGGTTTTTTGTTCAGGTTATCTCTGGCATACACGTTCCCCCCAAACTCCACGAGCAACTCAATCAAGTCAACGTTCTTTGTTTTGGCTGCATGATGAAGAGCCGTCTCATGGAGCTTGGCAGCGTTCACATTTGCCCCTTTGGGAAAGAAAGAAATGAATTATAAATCACTTTACAAATGATTATCATTAGCAGTAAATATTAAAACAAACCAGCTATTAGCTCTAAATAAATGAATTCAATCTCCTTCATGAGGGATCACTGGCGTAGAAACCAATGCTTAACCAAACTGTCTAACCTCAAAGTGATGCAGCTCTTCTCTCAGTGTGTCTTACTATGACGGGAAATTGCACAGGCACAACAAAAGCCGGGTTTCCACCCAAAGTACCCAGAACTCTTTGGTCCCAGGAACTACTTTTCAAGGAACTAGCCTATTGTTGTCAGCATTGCCACTGCAGTCTAAAGACAGACAAAGATTAGGCAAAGTAGTCCGCTAATGTGGAAAAGCTGCAAATGTTTTAATATTTCATTTTTGCATGTGGCTTCATAACAATGACGCAGCCCATCACAGATCCATCTGTTGTAGCTTTTCTTCTGTAACTCCGTGTTGGTATGTTGAACCACAATGAGCAAAAAACAAAGTACAGTATAAGATAAGAGTATAAGATATTCCTTTGTTACTCTGACAATGGGGAAATCTAGTCTATGTACCACTTCACCATTTTAAACAATTACTAACAGTATTAGACACACAAATAAGTTTTAAATAATAAATTATATAATTACAAATTATCTGTGTCAACATTTTAACCCAAAATTATGATTCTGTTAAGGTACATTTAGGCTGTTCAGAGTATATATGAATCATACTTACAGGGTCCATTATATTAATTGCACTTACAGTGTTAATGAATTTGTTTCATATCTGAAAATGGGCTTGCAAACATCACATAATGGTATATTAATAGATGTTGATAGGAGCATTATCTAGAGTAAGGACACTATCTTTCTTTTTTTTTTGACATGTTCTTCTGTCCAGAATCTGATATTTATTGCGTTTGGATGTGCTGCTTTTTGTAAACTTTTTAACCCCAAATATTGTGACTTTTGTGCGCAGAAGACAAACAAGAACTCACCTGCAATGAGGAGAACTTTGGCGCAGTCGAAATGTTGCCTCGCGCAGGCTACATGAAGCGGTGTCCCGTAGTGGCAGTCATGGGCCTCCATGAAAGCTCCCTGATCGATCATGAGCTGGACACATTCTGAATTACCTGTTGTGAGGGAGAAGTAAAATTATGTCCGTGTAGAACAAAACGGAACGATCTGATTTCCGAGCCCTGCTGGGAAACAAATCCCAGGAGGCAGGGACTCAAATTAAAGTCATTTTGAGAAATGCCAATAAATAGAGATACTCTACCGCAGATTCTGTCTTTTGAGAATCCAACACCCATTTCCTGTGGGCTGTAACAGAGCCTGTAAAATGTTTGCACTTTCATCCTTCAGAGAGTACATACGCTGTTGTTCCGATTCAATAGATTTTGGCTGGACTTTCACTTTAAAGCTTTCTCCTTACTAGTCATTTCTGCTTTCAAAATCAATACTGCAATCATCTTGAGTGTGTTCCAGTGCCATTAGCAAGCACAGTCAGTATATGCACGTGTCCAATAGTCTAACTGGTAATTGTGTTATAAGGTTTTTGTTTTATTGACACATCTTGACAAGGTTTTAAGTGATAATGAAGAGCTCAGTAGTCTGCTGTAGTGTTGAATTCTGCTTCCCTGGTTCTGCTCCTCCTTTTTGTCTCCTGGAGGAAGTTTTCAAATTTTTGCTTTCAGCACTATTTAGTAAAGTCACTGGGGAACCTGTGCACTTGAGGGGAAAATTTTGACTTTTGACTTGTAATATGAGGTACTCATCAATACTAAGTGTATTACCTACAGTAGATGGTGGTGTTTGTATGCCCCCAGTTTGGAGAAAGCGCAAGAGTACTGGTGTAGGAAGCTAAGCAATGTACTGCTGTGGACAGTGCCAGCAGTAAAAGGTATTTTAGTCACCTCAAGTGTGCCCTATATTTAGAATATTCTCACCACTTTACCCTGCCATCTGACAGCCTTTTCCAATGGGAAACCGCTGTTATACAAGCTAAGTCTTGCTCTTTCCAAAGCCACCAAACTCCTTAGGCAAATACTGTCATTTTAAATTGCAGAATACGGGAGTTGCTGGTCTACTGCTGCTTCAATCGGTTAAGTTAGTCAGTGTTACTGTGTGACTTCAGTCACCAAACTAACCCTTTAAAACACCAAAGTCACACAGAAACACAAACAAACGGACTGATCAAGGCAGTGGTAGACCGGCAACTCCCATGGTAAAATTACTGTTTTTGCCAATGGTGTCTGGTGGCTTTGATAAGAGTGATATTTTGGCTTACATGATGGCGATTTCCCATCAATGAGGCTGTGTAACAACAAGGTAAAGTGCTGAAAATATTATAAACAGAGCACACACATACTTGAGATGATATGATTATGATATTGATTGTTTTGGGTGGATAAAATACGTTTTACAAACTGGGGTTGTGCCAACACCATCTATGGTAGATAATACACTGCGCATAGATAAGTGCCCTCTTCAAAAAATCCAAACTATCCCTTGAAGGCCTGCCTTGATGACGGATTTATGCTTTGTTTTCAGAAAGATTAAGTTCTCCCAGACTTTTCTCCTGCATTGACACAAATGCTGTGGAATTTGGATGAGCAATGCAAGACTGAGAGAGCAAACACATCTTGATGGACAGATAGATAGTTCAAGGTACATTCCTGTGTGAATGTAAAAGACGCACCTCCCATACAAGCCTCATGAAGAGGTGAGAAGGTGAACAGTGGAGGGTTAACTGTTGCTCCGTACTCCAGCAGCAGCTTCACACAATCCAGGCTACCTGCTGCACAGGCGTCACACAGCGGAGTGCTGCCATCGATGTTACGAGCATCCACCTGAAGCGCACAGAGCCACGATTCAGTCAGAAATTCACCAATCAGCCCATCATGCACTGATGAAGAAAGCTGTCATCTTTGCTTCTAATGTTGCACATTACTGACACCAACTCACCTGTGCACCAGCATCCAGCAGCAGTCTGACGCACTGGGTCTGTCCCTGTATACACGCCTCGTGCAGCGGAGTGATGGAGTCGACCGCCACGATGTTAACTGCTGCACCTCCCTCGATCAGCTGCTGCAGCTGGAGGGCCCGGCCCTGTGCGGCAGCCTCGTGCACTGCTGACCGGTCCGTCCAGAATCCAAGACCGTGAGCTGTGAACATGTGAAGTCAAACAAGACTAAGCCCCTGTATTCATGATGTTCTCTGTCTTCAAGCCAAAGTTTATTTTGTCATTCCAACCATAGCTGAAGTGTTGCTTCTTCTGTGTTTGGCTTCAACCACAGCATGAAGGAAAAGAGCCACAGTCAACCTTTCCTACAATTACTCATAAAACATGAGACAGGAAGTACATATTTGGGTCTAAATCATGTTTTACAAACAACCATCTACATTTACTGGCACAGAAAGGGGCAGAATAAAATCATGTATAGTATGCAATGTTGGGCAAACTACTTTAAACATGTAGTTTACAAAACCCCTAGCTACATCACAATTAAAAGCAATTAAACTAGATCTTAATTACTCTAAAAAAAATAGCTTGCTGAACCAAATATACTTTCAAAAAGTAGCTCAGCTCCATCCAAAATACATCATTAGAAATTATCAACTGAACTGACACTGACTAAAGTGTAGGTGTGTTTGATTTAGGCACCAGGGCAGACTAAATGCAGAATAATATGAATATAGGTAAAACTTTATTTGAAGGCGTGTGTGTAAGACTGTTTAGAATTTCAAGTGCAATAACAATATATAACATTAAGGGCAACAGTCATAAACATTAATAAATACTCCATCATGTTCATGACAGGAGACCTGACATGGTTATGACAGTCTTATGCACACACACCTTCAAATAAAGTGTCATCTGAACATGAAGTTTGTAACTAACTAACTAAACTACATGACCCAAAGTACTTAACTATAGAAAATGCAATTGATATTTGAAATTCAACTACTTCAAATTGTAATTAAAATAGTACTTGAACTAGAGATACTTCACAACACCCCAACACTGACAGTCTGATCCAAACTATCACAGCAGCACTTGTGTTTACACTAGTTATTACAAGATCCTCATTATTACGAGGCTTATTATCCCATTCATTGGTTATATCTGTTGTTGAGCACAGACACTTATTATTTTTAAAAGTTTTAACACAGCCTGTTAAAGCAGAGAGAATTAAGGAGGGTCAAACTGACATTTAAGACATAGAAAATATAAATGTCCTACTTCTTGGAACTTAACCTTTATCAAATTTGGCCCTTTCAAAAAGTAACTGAACAGACCTGATTTACATTAACTGGCACAGAGGGATCCAAATGGCAACAGAGATGCAAACCATAACACAAGTGCATAGTATTGTATCCCACTACAAGTGTATGTTAACAGCACTATAACTAGCTTGAACATTCGTTGTTCACACATTTATTTCTATCTTTATCTGTAAGTATGTCATGTTCGCTATCTTTGACCGATGCAGTTGCACAACGTGCGCTTCAGAGCCTGCTGGCCTCTCTAACGAGCTTACAGCTCGCTGTCATGCGCTCACCCACTTTAAGAAAACCATGCTAGCTAACGTCGACCTAGCTAACGTTATACGTGTGACGGAGACCTTAAAATGAAAGGTAATGAAAAGCTAATCATCGCAGCCACCGATGGCATCTCATCATTTGCTTAGCTAACCGAGTTTTAGACTGGTGTGTTGGGTTACTGTTGATCACCAACTGTAAGCTACTTACCGATTTCTCCATACAAGGACGGTCTGGTCCGAGTGATCTCCATCTCATGTTACCGTCTTCTTCTGCGTAAAACCACGAGGATTCAGCCAGACATGTAGTTCATTTTGAAGCAAAAGAGTAAATACTGAAAGGGCTGCATTATGGGCTGCAATAAACACGCTGGGTAGCCGCCGGGTGCCGAGCGTTTCAGTTGAGGTTCAATCCAAACAAACAATGGCGTGGAATTCTGGGATATGTAGGCGACTGACCTACTCAAGACTGAGGCCAGTAAAGCCTTACTACACTCAAGTTACATACTTTATTTTTTAAAGGATGCTAGAATGTACTAAAAGAAATAATAATAATGCATTAATAATGACATCATTTAACAATACAAAAGACATTTATTAATATAATGTTATAATCCCACACATTTCTTATAGTTTCTATGATCAAAGCATGGAGATGAAGCTAAGCTAAGTTAGCTAGCAAATGCAGTGATTAAGATTATGGCTTCTTTTTTTACTAGCTAACGATTTAACCCATCAAAACAAAGTTTATTTATTTATTTATTTAAAGTGTTTGTATGCATGAATTCTATCTTTTGGGGGGTTGCTGTAGCTCAGTCTGTGAGGACTTGGCTTGGAAACCGAAGGGTTGCCAGTTCAAGCCCCACAGGGAGCAAAGTACATAGTGTCGACTGGGCACCTGACTATATGTATGTTCTCAGCCCCCTCGCCCTGACATCCCCCCAGATGCATGTCCATAGGTCCCGTTTGTGCATGTGTGTGTGTGTGTGTGTGTCTCAGGCTTTTGTCTGTATGCACAAAAAAAATTACAACAGAGTGAAAAGACTGTAATTTCCCCTCAGAGTGTAATAAAGTATACCTTCTTCTTGGCCCTTGGCTAATCCTAGGATAATTTAGCTCCTTTTCACACACACATTGTTAACTCAGGGTTAACCTAAGCCCAGGCCTATTCAATTCACACTGCATTTTTTAACAGCCCAGGTCAGGGGCGAATGTGTGAAGCAAGAGTTGTTCAGTGTGGTAGGCTGCCCATCTCTGATTGGACACCAAGTCAAGCTTCTGAAAACATTTTACACAAGAAATTGGCAATGCAGTAACAAAATCTTGCTTCATATTTGATCAGCACTGCCTAGTTTGCCTGTTTGATCTCAGTTTTGTGAGTCTGGTGCATTGCGCTGACTCACTGAGAATGACTTGCAAATGAAAGGCATCCACGTCCTAGAGCATATTTCATCATCTACTTTACTCAAAATGGGACCACAGTTTACAAAATGAACATCATGCTGTATTGAAGGAGACATCAAACAAGCAACTGAGACTGTAAACTCATTAGGAAACTGTTTACTGAGGTAATAAAGCCAATGAGAAGTAGGGTCATTTTACCATTTGAGTGCATACAACCAGACTTCTGCAACCAATGGTGTCACCCCCTGTTGGCCATTAGAAAGAATACAGGTTCATGACACTTCCACATTGATTTTACTTTTCAGATCTGGAAGCTCTGTTCACTGGTCTATGGCGTTAATATTCTTTTTTAAATATTTAAATTTCATGACATATGTCTGAGTTTATGTCAGCAGTGGTCTTGCAATTTTCACGGCAGATGGTGTGTTGGGCTGTTTTTAACATTTTTATATATTTGGTGATTAATGACCTTTTAAGATGTTTTTGAACAATTATACTGTAGATGCTGTTTGTACTGATGTAGGTAGACTGTTCCAGAGAAATGGTCCTTTGTATTTTAACGTATATTGATTAAGGGAAGTCCGACAATATGGAATTTACTACTTGTTAGATTTTTCAACAATGCAGGCTGACTGATCACATGTTTATGATTGCATTCTAAGGCAGGTGTTCTCAAAGTTTTGATGACTGTCAGTTTTGGGAGCCAGCATATTGAGGGCTGCACAGGAAAACCTTGTTTTAGGATTCCTAACTGGTCTCACAATGGTGTTTGATGCCCACATTCACCTGTTTGCAGATAAAGCAGATCACTTCTTCTGTCCCCCGAGGTCTGATGGAGTGAGAGTTGATCCAGCAAATCCCACCATGACCGTTTGACCCTTTTGTATTGCATTACAAAAATAAAAACACAACAAAAAGTGTGGATTGCACAGTTTGTTTTATGAGGGCCTAGGGACTCAACCATACCATATTAATGGCTTTAAGCTGCGTAGAGCTGAATAACTGGGAGCTAATTTATTCTCGGTTAGCTGTACACTATTAATAACCATTTAATTTAACACACCAATTCAAGGTCAACATCAAAAATATTGTTTTACAGGGTCATACACCTCATGCCAGGTTAATGAACGCTTCCTTACCCACACAAGTACTTACTACACCTTAAAGGTGATGGCGACCAGGAGACTTGGATTACACCAGATGAGCAACATCGAGGCATTTTATGTTTTTTTTGAAAACTGTGATGCTGTTTAGTGTTTTGTGGACTAAAAAAACCTAAACTTGACCTTCAATTGGCACGAGGGTGAGTAGATAATAACTGAATTTTAATTTTTTGGGGGTGAACTACCTTTAAAATACTGTAGAGCACCAGCAGAAATGAAATAAGTTTCACTGTGAAAGTTGGCAAAACTGTAACTTCAGCAGTTGATTCTGGGTGGCTGAATTTCATGGATAATGTGCTAAATGTGTTAGCACTCACTCAAACTTCCCCTACAACCGTTATACAGTAGTTACACTAAACTACACAGCACTCCTATGGACTGTAGAATCCACGTTATAACCGTCCATAAACAGGCGGTAGGAGCACAGCATGTACAATGTCAGTCCGTCCACATTAAGCAATCATTAATTTTTGACTGGAAGCAGGAAAACACACTCACACACACACACACACACACACTGTAACACAGACAGACAGACACAGAAACCAGCTCGACAACAGCCTGCTCACCAGCACCACAGTTTGGTGTAGACTTTCAAGATGGATGCTTTCACCACGATAGGTTTCTGTTTCTTTTTCACCCTGGACTGCATGCGTCGACGGTTCCTGCGTAGGGACTGAACAGCTTTGACGATTTAACGGATTTATTAACGAAATGACACGATAAAAGCGGCTCCAAGTGGATGTTTTTTTACGGTTTATACGCCTTTGGACTGACGGCTACGTTTTAACTTCCTGGTTGTCGCGTGAATATGTCTGTTGAAACTGCGGCGAAAGCTCAAGTTACTTCGAGATGCTTTTCGGATTCAAAATACATGAGACTTTATAATTCCGTTGTAATGTTTAAAACCAGAGACAACTGTTTTCAACGAAGGCCAAAGGGAGAAAGACAGATTTCGTAAGAGTTCAGCAATGGAAAGTGGAAATGGTGGTGCCTCGAGTAAAGGTGACGAGCTTTTTCCCCCCTCGTGTCGACCAACTTTCACTTTAAGATAAACATAAAATGTGGATTTTTACCCCTTTACGATACTTTAGTTTGTATTTACACAATTAGACGAAAAAGCACGTGAGTTTTAGGTGTCGTCTCTCACAGTACAAACAGTCCCAGCCTTGTGGAATAACTCGGAAAACTTTTACCTAGTTGTAAATAGCTGTAATTTCGCCATTTTGTTTGGTTAATGTGCTCATATTTGTATTTTTATCCACTTTTAGGTGTTTTAGTACCTGTGTCAGCAAGTTCAGACGCCTTTCAAATCAGTGTTGTGGCTCCACTGAAAAGTGCGTACTTGTATGAAGAGTCAAAGCAGTCCTTCAGATACAAGTCTGCTGTCTTAGTAAAGAATCCAGCACTGGAAGAAAAGGTCAGTCAAAAACATCTTACTCAACATATGTCCCACCATGTACATGACATTAACATTAAGTCACATTTAACGGTTAAACTCAAATACACATGGTTTGATGGCAAAAATAGAAATATTTTATTAAATATGCCCTTCTTTTGGTAGCTATAGCAGCAAATACTAAAGTTTTATTTTATATTTTACATCCTTTATATCAGAAAACATGCAAAGAATAAAGTGAATGCATGAAAACAGGAATTGCCCTTTAATACAATCCTCAAACTTGAAATCAAACTAGCATTTTAGAGCTTTCAAACTGATCTCTCATGTTTTAATTTCTGTTTTACATCAGTACAATGCTTTCCGAGCAAAGAGAAGAGAAACAGGATATTCAGAAGAGGATCTGAAAGAATCCTATGGCTTTCTGCTGTTTGACGATGTCAACAAGGTAAAGGCATAAAAGACAGGCACACCTGACAAACTTCATGCTCCAAGAAATCTCTAAGATCTCACTCGCTGATAATGGATTTGCTTTTGTTGAAAGGCTAATGCACTCGGAGAAAC
>JAJHUR010080467.1:0-30966 GCA_027495735.1 Lutjanus campechanus | reverse complement strand
GCAGTGTTAGCCTGTCTATCTGTCTGAGGATGTGTGCATGTGTATATGAGCAGGTCAGTTGAGTCTGTGTGGTTTGTAACAAGGGGTCATTATTTTTTTTCTTTTATCCAGATTAAAAAACAAACAAGCATGGAAATCAAATTACAAAAAATGCAAAAATCCAGCTGACAGCTGAATTAAACCATTTAACCAGTTTTCATTTGGTGTACCATTAGCTCTTTACTTGAATTTTCTCTAGATCTGCAATGATTAACTGATTATTAATCAATTTTTACATTAATGGCCAACTATTATGATAGTCGATTAATCGGTCTGAGTAATTTTTTTTTATTAAAAAGGGCCAAATTCTCAGATTCCAGCTTCTTAAATTTGAATATTTATTTTACTCCTCCATAATAGTAAACTGAATACCTTTGGGTTGTAGCAAAACAAGACATTTTAAGATGACATTTTATCGCACAAACAGAAAATAATCAACAGATTAATCGACAATGAAAGTAACTGTTAGTTGCAGCCGTAGTTTGAAAGTTTCGAAAATAAAATTCCCTT
Source organism: Lutjanus campechanus (assembly GCA_027495735.1). Taxonomy (NCBI): domain Eukaryota; kingdom Metazoa; phylum Chordata; class Actinopteri; order Lutjaniformes; family Lutjanidae; genus Lutjanus; species Lutjanus campechanus. Next base: position 30,417 of record JAJHUR010080467.1, on the reverse strand, counting down.
GAAAAACGGTACAAAGCACATTTTCATTTTCAAGGAAATGCTGTAAAAACTGAAAATGATGATTTTCACTTGAATTCCAAGTGAATCATTGTGTGATCACTTTCATTATCAATTTATCTGTCAGTGTTGGTAAAATAGGTAAAATATAGCCAATACACTTTTATAGAGCCAAGGGGATGTCTTTAAAATGTCTTGTTTAGTGTGACCACCAGTCCAAAACCCCAAATTATTCAGTTTATATGATAGAAAACAGAAGTCAGAATTTCTTAGATTTGAGAAATATTCAGGCATTTTTCTTGATAAATGATTTGAACAATAATTTGATAATTAAAATGGTTAATTCAGTTGCGTCTGTCATTTAGGGCTGTTTATTGGCAAGAATCTGGTGATTCGATATCACGATAAAGGGGTGAAAATACTGGGACATATTGTGATAAGCAAGGCGATATATTGCTGTTTTTTTTTAATCTAATTTTAGGAAAGTTGTCATTTAAAGAACACGCCACCATATGCTTAAAATCTGAGTTAAAAAGTTTTATGTCATCAGAACAGTGAATTTAAATAGTATATGACAAGACAGACACAAGGAACTATTTGTTTCAGCCCTGTATGGAAGGACACGGGTATAATTCAATACAAATACCTGCAAGATTATTAATACCAGCGTTCTTAGAAAGACGTGTCTCACTGCCACGCTTTGTCCTCATCAGATCATGTCAGTGTGGGTCTTCATTCCTTTAAAATGTGAATGTGATAGCCAGAGGGCCATGTAATACCCACAACCTCTACACCCGGCTGCACTGAGAAGCATTTTCCCTGTGCCTTTAGGTAATCGCGTATGCAGACATCTCTGTGCGTCCCTGCAGAATGACCTTGCTCTGGCCCGTCCACTTGCTTGTCCCTTGATCCAAATTAACTTTGCTGTTTTGGACCCTACTTTTTGAGAGGGAGCGCCATTGCTCAGCTCTAAACCGATCTGACGGTCTGTCTCTCTTGGTCAGTAATTGTTATTTGAGATAAGAGTTTTTACCCTGGGAGGCAGATTTAGTATTTTTGGAGCAGCCTTATGCTTCGCTGGCTCATCGCATCTTGCGGCGTCTGCAGGTAGACGTGCGGTGATGTCATCGATGACATTTCAGTCGCAGGAGTTTGCTGCGAGCCCTCAGAAAAGTGCCTCGCCTCTTGACCTGAACTTCGCTTCCGTATGAAAATAAACTTGATTCTTATTGCTGTAGTTATTTGATTTTCATCCACCCGGGGGCTTGTGCTCTCACTCCTGGTCTACGCAGTAAAACTTCATATAAATCCCTGAAGGTTAACCAAAGAATTTCATGTTTTGCCTCATTAATGTCTCTAATAAACATTAAGTCAAGTGATTGTTTGGTGGAGTGATTCAGTGACCGCACACACAGCGAGATGCAGACCTGTGGAAACAGCAATAAGAAAATTCTCTAGTTATTATTCAGTCGTTACCTACAACCCTAGTAAATGTGAGGTGTGTGAGAAAATATCAGCTGAATTGAGTATCATGATATTATGTGTTGAGCTGAAACAATTAAGCGTTTGAGTCACTTTTCAAAGAAAACAAAGTCCAAATTGTCTGATTCCAGCTTCTTAAATGTGAATATTTTCTCGGTCCTGTACTCCTTCATGACATATCTTTGTGTTTTGGACAATAGAAGACATTAGGAGACGTCATCTTGGGCTTTGAAAAACACCGATCAGCATTTTTCACCCTTTTCTGACATTTTCTGGACCAAACCAACTGATCAGTTAATTGAAAAAATAATCAACAGATTAATTGACAGTAAAAATAATTGTGATTATGGTTTGTGATACTGTATCGATTCTCCCAAACACTATCGTGATATTGTGATTTATGCGAAGATTTGTGGCAGTGGATCAACTGCTTATCATCTTGGTTTCTGGCCAATTCACAGCCGTCATGAAACAGCTACAGAAGTTTGATATGGAATTAAGTTTTCTACTTGATTATCATGTATTTAAATGAAAAAAAATCATCATCACAACTAGAGAAACATGCTGTTGGCAGCTAAAAATTTTTATATATTTTATCTACATTTTTTGTAACCTGGAAGGATTTGCATTAAAACAGTTGCATATCGTTCCCATAATTCCATACTGTAGTACGAGGGATATTTATGTCACATAAGGTCATCTGTAACATGTTTTCCTCCGTGTTGTACAACTCTGTAGCTATGATCATCATTGCAGCAGCTGCCTGGTTCATCTGCTCTCTAAAACACAGTGGTCTAAAACACCCTGTGCCGGGCCCCGTGACCCTGAAAGCCCCGGGGTCAAACTGATTGGAGAGAAGAGCCACGTGCTGGTCTGGGTCGTCAGTGTCATTACATCGCATTGATTGGCTCAAATCCGCTGGGGAATCTCCAGTTCGGGCTCACTTAGTGAAATTATGAGCAGCTAGCGACAGATTTCGTCCCAGTGGCCAGCTCTCTGTCTCGCAATCGCACACTCGCAGACACGCTCGCATGTACATTTTCTGTGTCTGTGTCTCCGAGGCTCAGCTGACCACAGATGTGAATGAATGACTGATATTCCACAGGCCGGCCTCCGGGGGATTGACTGAGCTTATGACCAGCTTAGCCTGTAGTCCCCTGCTTGATTGGCAGATAAGATATAGTTCCCCTTTTCAGTGGAACAGGGTGGGTGACAGGAGGAGGGGCTGATGAGATACAAGTAACTTTTTTTTTATTTTATTTTTTAGTTTTTGCATCTCACAAAGTGTCAGTCTGCATTAAACTGTATGTGCATCTCAGTCATTCATTTGATATTCCACTCAGACAGGCTTTGAGTCACTGTAAGAGTGCATCAGTCAGAGTCACTCGTGAACCAGCCTTTTTTTTTTTTACCATCAGAAGCCTCACCTACTTTTAACTGAGGACTCTTTGTAGTAAAATATTTATTATTATTTTCATTATTCATCGATTAATCGTCAAAAGATCGTCAAAATAGACCAACTAACAGTCTAAACCCAAAGACTCTTCATTTTCTGTAACAAATGACATATTACATTAAAGTAGATGGCAACTCATTTTTTTCTAGTCTAGTCATTAAAAATATTACCTTTTTATTTTGACCGTGTTTGTCTCCGATAGCATGTAGCTAAACATAAGACTCATCACAATATTTGCATCTGTAGTTTGCAGGACAGTGTACTGGTGCAGAATTGTGTGGCTGCAATACAAAACAAAAAGTTACATATTTTTGTTTATATTGTAAAATGAAATGATTGATGACAGTGTTGTGACCATTCTGCACGCGAGGCAGCAAACTCAGTTAATGTCTAATGTCATCTAAAATGCAACAGACTGCTGTTGCGGCTTCTGTCTTTTTTTTTTTTTAATCCCGAGTGGCTCTGTTCTGGCACATTTTCACATGGAGCTTTAAACTTTAAACAAACAAAAAAAAAAAGTACTTGAAGGTTCTGAAGGTCATTTAGCAAACCTGAAGAAAAAACACATGCAGTGGCTGCAGCTCATTGGATTTAACATGAATATTTATTCATTTTATTTTGCATTTGACATGTTGTGATATCAAAATCAGAAAATATAGCAGTGCTGCCCCTGAAGCTGAATCATCAGTCGAAGACCCCTTAGTCAACTGAGATTCGAGTAGTGCTGTTTTTTTGTTTTTCTCAGTCAGTGTGTGTTACAATTAACGGATAGAAGCTTACAAAAATTGCACAGGGGTAACATGTCATCGAGGAGTTATAAATAAAGACAATCATAGATATATTTTTGTATTAGCTGGTGCTAAATCCATGTGGCAACATGTGGTGGTGATTCACTGATGAGAGACAGTGAAACAAATGGTTGGTAAGAGAAAACTGAGAAAAGTGAGAGAAAAAGTGCACCGGTGACACCCTGTCAGCAGCCCAGGAGAGGTGCTCTGTGGTGCATTGGGGTTTTTATACCTGAACTATGTGCCGGAGGACGCACGCTTTTACTTTCTCAAAGATGACAAAGAAAAGCATTAACGTGCGAGTCTTACTGGTAAAACATACCAACACGGGCCGATCGGAAACGTCAAATCTTCATATTGAGCAGCCTAATCTGCACAGTCAGGCGCAGGCCTGAAACAGAGTCATGCAGCCCGACTCTCCAGACGTCACGGCACACTTTCGCTGTCACTTTGCAAGAAGTTGAAATATGTGACATCTTTGTTTTTGAACGTTTCCACTGTCCTTTGCTTTTTACTCAAGAATAATGGACATTGCATGATATAGCCATTAGCCTGTCACAGTGGAGCTATCACATACTGGAACCGTGTTCCCTCCTGTTATGATCATTTTCATGCTATCTCAGCCTCTTGCTTTGTTTCCTGTCTCGGAGGGAACGGCTCGCTCGAGTCTTTAATGCTCTGTTTTTGTGCTCACTGAAAAGCCTTCGCTTCCAACCAGAATGCAGTGCAGCATCACATACACACACATACGCTCCCTATGCCGAGCCTCATCCCCCATGGAAGAGAAATAATTTATAAAATGAAAACTACATTTGTTGTGTAAATGACCACATGCTGTAGGATATTTAATCCTGCCTGCAGTCGATCCCAGTCATGTGACTTGACCTAGTTTTGTCTGCCTCCCTCTGCCTGTCTATCCTCTGTTTCTCTCTTTCATTCTCGTTCTCACCCTCTCTTTCTCCCACAGTCTCTAAGCGTTGCTCTGTTCTTCCTCTGTTCCTCTTTCACTCTCGTTTCTCCCTCTTCTCCCCCCCCACTCCATTCTTCTCCCTTTTGTTCGCCCCCATGCTGGCTGCCGTCTGTATTTCTGTTCCCTTTTCATGACTGATCCAAGGATTTGTCTTCTTTCCTCCCGGTGCGTTAATATCTGTAACCATGCGGCCAATAACTCTGTCCTTGATTACGCGCTAGATACAGAGCAATTTCAGAAATGAAGATATCTGTCAAGCGATGGCAGTGACACTCGCTCGCAGAGTGACTGCAGGTGCGGCAGCAGAATATGGGTTATTGCTGAAGTCATGAGTCATCTCGTCATCCTTGACTAACTCAAGATTTTTACCCACGAGACAGTTAGGCAGAATCATTTCTGCATAACTGAAATGTCAACTGATGAATAGCGAGCTGGTCAGACTTTCTGTTTTTCCATTAAGCAGCATTGTGAGGGATCTCAAAGAGCTTTTCCTCCGTGGGTTTGCTTTTATCCTCAGTTCTGTTCGGTGGCCCTGACCTCTGACCCCACAAATACTTTTTTTCAATCTGTTAATTGATTGGCTGTTGTGAAAGACACAGTACACACCGCATGATTTTCACTGTTGCTTCCTGTGATTTGACTCTCACCTTGTCAGAGTCATGAATATAAATCTTATATCTAAATAATACAATTAAAGGTGGATGCCTTTAATTGTTTCAGTGATTAAATATATTTTATGGCTATGATTTCTACCCAACTTGGTATGATTCCATTCAGTGCAAGCATTTGCTCTGGTGTTCTTGTCTTGAATCTTGTTCTGACTTGCAGTGGTAAATAATGATAATAGTGCAAAGATGTAAGATATGAAGAGAAACGATTATCTCATCTAAGTGTTGCACATTTCACTGTGACATGTGGGCGTTTGTCTGATTTTTACTTTGGAGTCTGATATCGCAAAACCGACTTCTTATTCAGGGTGCATTCAAGGCAGGCAGACAGACCTATGCACACACGTTTGTTTGCGTTCGCTCGACGAATAAATTTGTAGTATCGTTTCACCAGAAGACAACCAGAGTGCCTCCCCCACCCCATGGTAGTCTGCATAACTTCCTGGATCTTGTTGTGCTTTTTGTACTTTTACCTCCCTCACACCTCAGCGCTTCCTTCTCCCATTATTAACTTTTGTAATTGCTTTACTTTCATACAAATTCGCTCCATGAACGAATAGCTCGCTTTTTAAGTAAAGAAATACAATAAGGGGTGGCCATGTAGCTCAGTTTATTTTCCTGTCCTCATTTCAACTGTCTCTTATCAGTTAGAGGCATTAAAAAAAAGCCCTCAAAAATATTTTAAAAATGCACACACTCTGCATGTGTGGCTACACTTAGTGTGATCTGTCAATCTTTGGAACAGAGAATACGACGACAGCATGCCCGGAGGTTGAGCTTTGGCTTGTAAATGATTTTTTTTAAAGTGAGTTTTTATTGAAATATAAGTTACTTGTCTAGTAATTGTTTGAGGGATTGTTTTGTATTGGCTCAGCCGGGCTATACAGGATGCCAAGGCAGGTGACACATTTTGAAACATGAAACTTGTCACCCTTGTGCAGAATGCTATGTGGGTACACACTTTTCGTCTTTGATAGCTCAATAACTTCTGGTTTAATGTGATGAAGAGGTGAAATAATTTTGAGGGTATGTAATTCAACACAGCTGTAAAAGGTGCTGCAAAAGCATGAAAAAACTTAGAAAAATGCTTGAATTTGATTTTGGAGAAGATGTGGGAACCCTGCTTGTTGTCTTCTATGTTGTGTGATTGTTATGCACATGAAAAATCCACTAAACATAAAAGAGGCTAACAGGGCTCAGACAGTGCAGACAGTCACAGAGAATGGGGCTGCGCTTGGATGCACTCTCTGTAACTGTGTCACCCAAAGACTAAAGTTGCTTAGTCATCCTCTGAAAGGTGCTCTAATCTGAGAGGCTGTCACCTCTTCAAAAAACCAGACGTCTGACTTTGACATCAAATGTCTTCTTGTAATACGTGATTATATTCCTGGCATATTGGGGGGGGATGTTCTTATATTGACGCTGAGGAGAGTCAGAAATCTTCCAGTTCAGCCAGTCTGCAGGTTAAATATTTAATATGTTATATGTTAACATTTCAGAGTGCTTCCTCACCTTGCGATTCACGATGCCACTTGCTGCAGCCACCTGCAGAAAGAAAATCATCCTCAGCTGAATATTCTTGTCACATATGCTGAGAAAAATGTAAAATGTTTCGCAAAATGTGTCCTTTTGATCCGAGAACAGAACAGATAAAGGGTGAAATAGATAGACGGACGTCCATAACAGCAGCTGTAGCCTGCTTGGCACAGTCCCGAAGCGTAACGATTTGGTCGCCTCTTGGAATGCGTGGCATGTATCCATTCCTGAAGAGCACAAGAGATCACTCAGGCTTTGGAATAATACTGTAACCCATAACAAGCCTCAGCCTCAGCTGTCTCACTCTCCCAGGGAGCAGCGCACACTCGCTACGTGTCGGCGCTTTTTACACATCTTACGTTTGTATCCATGGGAGCTATTTTGTGTGTCGCCATAACAAGTGGTTTATAGGTTATTGTCTTTCTGTAAATGCAAACGAATGATGTAGCCTGGGTGTTGAAGCTTTGACTGTCAAGGCTGTGTGAGAAAGAAACCTTTTGATTTTCACTTGATTTGTTCAGTGTTCAGCTGCAATTTCAGAACAAACTACAGTAAAAATGTCACTTCTTTTTTTGTCTTCCTTTCTAAATCCAGAATACTGAACTGTGGCACCAGATCCGAAGCATCATGAATCACATACAGCAGTACTATATGCAAGGTATTACATTCACAGCTCATGGCTGGACAGCTACATTATCACGGAGACGTATTTTTCCACCTTGTGAATGGCATTCTAGGGGTGAAAAAATGATTATACAAGAATGATTATTCTTGGTAAGAATCATAAAATGTAATGAAAGTCTTTTATCATGAAGCTTTTTGCCGGATTGGGCCATTTAAGAGTAATTATTTTACTGCTGGCTTTAAAGGCTCAGCGAGGTCCAGCTCGCTGCCATATTTCATAATTTTTATGTAACATGCACAAAGAGCCAAAGGGCAAGTTGAGACCCGCAGCCAGAGCTTTCCTGGACCTCCTCAAGCCTTTGCTAAAGACCTTAGCATTCATTAAGCCTTTGCCTTTTCTAAACCTACTTCAGATGTTACTTTTGGGAAAAAACTATGTCAAAGTCCAATTACAATATCTAATATACAGGATATAGAATATATACATAAACACATTTTATGCAATCCTTCAAAAGTAGTTTACACTAGCAACAAAGATATGTAGTGGAGGGAGGATACAGTTACAAAAAGCTTTATTTTTCCAAAATGACATTATTTCGCTAAAATGGTAAACTTTCACTGTTATTTTAAGTAACTATAAAGAACAAAAAATACAAATAAAGCAAAATATAGATATATATTAAACCTTAATTAAGAAAAATGATCAAATATACATGAAATCAGGGTTTAACATTCATGCTTTTTTCACTTGGGCCAGAAATTTACTTGCCTGATGTCAATTTTTACTTGTCCCTGTAGAAGCTGTTTCATTTATTAGCACTTATCAAGTAACAGCAAAGATTAAAGTTGATTTTCGTGTTTAATCTAGGGCTGCAATGTCTATAAAATATCAGAAAATAGTAATAAAAATGTCCAAGGTGATGTCTAAAAATGTCTCATCTTGTCAGTCTAAAACCCAGAAATATTCAGTTTTATATGATGATAAACTCAGAAAAGTGGAAAATCTACATATTTGAGAGGCACTGTCTGCCTTTTTTTTTGCACAGAAAATTGCTTAACAGATTAATCAATTATCTAAATAGTTAAATTCTTTTAATTCTTGCATTTTACCTGCTCTGGGGCAGACAATCCTTATTGTTTAGCCCTGGAAATGCTGCCTATAAAGCTAACAAATAAAAACTGTTTGCCTTGTGCCTTGTTTAAGAATAACATGTAGGATATGTAGAATATCGGACAACATATATGCCGATACCAATCTAGACTTATATATCTGTGATAGGTCAGTATCGGGCTCATAATATCGATCGACTGGGCTCAATAACACGGGCTCTAACTTTTAAAAGTAATGTGTATAGACAGATACGTCTGTAACAATCTAAAGTGAATTTCTTCAGCCTCCTCACACACTTGCCAAATAAAAAGCTTGGTAAAGAAAAAAATGTGGTCGGCCTTCAGTTTCACACAAATAAAAAAGTACTGCCATGCTTCTCTGAATTTCCTTCACAAATGGCTTGCTTGGAGCTTAGATACCAGGTTGAAATAAGTTTATTTTCAAGAGTCAAGAGTAAGAATGAAAAACAGCTCATTCTTGAGGTACAGCAGTCTTAATCCGTGTCATTAATATGGGAGCTGAAATGTTGATACTTGAGGGTTTAGTCAGTGAGAGAGCCCTGTTGTCTCCATTCATCATCTTGGGCCAAACACTTCATTCCAAGACTTGACTTTTCTCTCTAAGCACCGTTTTCCTGTCCAAGTCTTTCTCAGTCCAGCCTGGCTCAATGTCAAGTAGCGATACTGAATCAGAGGTGTGCATTTTACAACCAATTTATTGTAGATTTGAAATCCTGGACAGGATTATTTCAATGTTTTCCCCTTCTGGAGCCGGCTCCCTAATGGAGCTTTACAGTCAACAGGCTGGAATCAGCATTACTGGTCTTGAAATCCCCCGTTCATATTTAATGCCGCCAACTTAAAGAGGCATTTTAGCCAAAGAGTGCACTTAATCCCCGTTTTTAAAACTGTCCTCTGAGTGGTCTGTCTTGTGTAATTCTTATTCTACTGTATTATGAATTTCTCTGTTTTTATTGTCGCTGCGGTTTTGAGTGCACACCCAGGCAGAGCAGCTGCGGCTCCAGATGTTTTTGTTTCAGGTTTTGAATTATGTACCACTTCATATTAATATGTTTCACATAACAGGCTCAAACACTGTTTTCCCATGATACATACGTGTGGCTTTTCTTGTAATCAGGTTTTTAAAAATGCAGCTGCATTGGCACATAATCATCCGGAGATCATTGAGAAGTGTCTAAAAACATATAGAAATTGTTGTTATTTTCACAACACATTTCATAATCAATGCTGAACATTAGTTCCATCTTCTCAAATCCAAACAAATATAAAATCTTTTGGTTTTGGATTGTTGGTTGGCGTTTTCCCCACTTTTCTGAAAATTGAAAATGTTATTTATTCTACATTTTGCATATTACCAAACACTTTGAAAGTACAGGTAAAAGTCCTGCATTTCTTCTAGAGCTGCAATTATTAATCAGTTAATTCCTTAATCAATTAGGTGTCAACTATGAAATCAATTGCCAACTATTTTGATTATTAATCAGTTTGAGTAAATTATTTTTTTTTAAAAGTCAAATTTTTTGGATTACAGCTTCTTAAATGTGATTTTTTTTCTGGTTTCTTTGCTCCTCTGTGACAGTTGTGGACATCATATTGGGATTTTGGAAACACCGATCCAAATTTTTAACCATTTTCTGGCATATTATAAACCAAAACTAATTGATTAATCAAGAAAATAATCAACAGATTAAAAGGCAATGAGAATAACAGTCAGTTGCAGCCCCAGACTAGATTTTTAGTTTGTGAGTTTCTGCATTTGCCGTGCTGGCTTGAGTGAGTTGTTTGCAGTGGGCCTTACGCCAACGGAGGCAGAAAGAGCAAATGTTAATGCGAGTCTTGACTTCAGCATGCGTCGACCTTGATTGGTGAATTTGGGTCAGAGTTATAGAACAAATTGTTCAGGGGAGAAGAACAGAGGACGTGGGTGGCAGCACAAGTCCTTCCTTCTGTTGTGTCCTTGGGTGTTTGTACATGTTTACATCCTCAGTACGTGGATTCAAGATGTGCTCGGCAGAGGCGGCAGGAGGAGGTTAATGCGAGACTCCCATGCTCCCGTAGAGATGGAAGCGTGGGCGTGTAGAGTCAATTTAGCGGGCTAACAGGAAGCGTGCTCCGGGACCTTCCACCAGGACTCAGGCAGGCAGCGAGTGGGACACAGGTCGCTGCGCTATACCACACCTCACTTTCTGCCCTCGGAGTGCTTCTGCACTGCTGTTGATTGTCATTAGACCCCCCCCCCAATATTCATCTCCATACTGTGAAGCCAAGCTTTATTTTAACATGTAGTTGCTGGAGGTGATTCTCTTTGATCAGTCCAAAATGTCAGCAGCGATCATGGAAAATCGAGGCCATGAACTTAGGCCAGAACCGTGTCCAATCGCATCCATTAATAAAGGCTAAAAATAACAGTTTTGATGCTGATCGAAGCAGTGCAATCCAGGGTGAATCCCACAAAATGTTGGATGAAATTTCACCCGCAATCCATTCGAGGAAGCACATGAAACCGAGTTTTATCTCTGCCTTTGTCGTGGTGGTATTTCACAGCTGAGAAAAAAAGGGCCAGTGTGCGCTGTGCCAAGGGGGCCGCTGGCGTGGGCAGATAGGCCGTCATGTGAACGGCTACTGTAAAGATCAACAGAGGGATAGTAGTTTTTTTAAATGCTTCCTTGTGTCCTCTCCAGGGTGAAAAGGAGCCTCTTTTAACCCCGCAGCTTTTTTCTGTGTCCAATCACACAAATTTGATTAGAGTCGTTTGCCCAAGGAGCTGCTCTGGCTGCCGGGCTGCAAGTGAGGCCCTTGTTTTCCCCCGTTTGCCCCGGAGAAAGATTCTGACGTGCACAAGCAGTCTTTGAACCGGCCCGTTCTTTTCTTCCCCTCTAACCTCATTTACCACACTCTTTTAGTTTCACCCCCCCACCACCACCCTCCCTGTCTTCACTTCACCCCCGCCTTGTCTGTCTGTGGCTGCTCACCAATGGCCTGCCTTTGGCTTCATCACATCACGGCAAGTGAGACAAATGACTGTTATAAATTATCAAGAACCACTGCTTTGGTGTCATCTCAGCTTAACCCTGGCATTTTGTTATGTTTTATGCAATCCTTCGAGAGAAGGCAGCATTTTGTGGGAAAGGTGAACCAGAGAGACTGGGAGAGATGGAGTCACAGCCAAAATACATCCAACTGTCGCTTAGAATAATCCTAGAAATACTTACTTCACAGCACTGCTTCACAGCAGTTATGATGCAGGTGTACCGTACGTCTGGAAGCTATCGACCTTGGTTTTGGCGTTAAAGTGTGTGCGGTGGGGGGGAAAAAAATCTAACAAAGATTAGAGCATTTCTACACCAACCGATCCAGTGACTTGTGGAGGTGGTGGGATTGGTTATTCACACCAGAAGTCGCAACGGAATCTGGAGGAAGCCTGTGGGCGGAGCTTTGCAAGCGGCGGACTTTGCCACAACCACAACCACACTTTCAGCTAGTTGTCTCCAGACGTGTGTGTTCTCTGCACAGACGTACGTGTGCTGCTGTGAGAGCAGTCATAACCCCAGTGTCAACAAGAGCAGCGGAGCAGCAGCAGCACTGTTTCACAAAGACTGTTGATATACTTTCTGAAACTGATAAACACGTTAGTCAGGGTTTCTTAGCTACATAAAGCCGTGTCGAATAGAGACTACTTAAATGCAGTTTTGTCTCTGTTTGTTGTCTCTGCTGCTTTAACAAAAAAGAAAAATCTGTGCCACTTTTCACATGCTGCTTTGCTAACATTCATGTTGCTCAAAGTTGCAATAAGCATAATAAAAACCCGATAGAAACCTATGAAATCTAAAATTTGCCATTTTACTTTAGTTAGTACATAGATTTATTTTTAAATGAGTGGAATTGCATTTTAATTTTAAGCTTAAGTCAAGGATCGTTCTATCAGTGTTCCTTATCAGTCTACAAAATGTTTTGAAAACTGTCCGAATTAAAAGCCTGTGCACTGTAAAAACATAAAAAATGGAGAAAAAGTCAAATTTCAAGTCAGCTTACTCCACTAGGTCTTTGAGTTTTGAGCCCAGCTAAAACTTTTCAATTTTGGAAAGGTTGTACCAACTAATAATACTTTGTTGAGATAATTTACTTTTCCTCTTAAACTTAAATCTTTGAGTTTAGAATTAATATTTCAAAAATTTTTGAGTAAATAAGTGAATAATAGTTTGATACTTTCACATTGTAATCTTAAGCATGTTCAGTTTTTAGGTGGAGGATTGTTCCGTCAATTTTCCTTAGGAGTCTAAAAGGTTTGTAGGAAGACATGCGCTGCTCAATAATAACAGTCCTAAAGTTACGGTTTTACAAAGGTCATCTTTGTCAGCTCTACCTTTTCTACGGATGCCTTGCAGCTTCAAATGCCACACCAGGGCAACTGCCACTTTCATTATTCTGAGTCTGTGTGAAAGTGCAGACTCAATTTCAGACAAAGTTGGAAGGCATGTTTTTTTTTTGTTTTTTTTTTTGAAAGAGCCGTTACAGAAAGGTGCTCTTGTTCATTTCAAGAGCGCCACAGTTTAGGTCTCGCAAAACACAGTGGCTTAATAAGTCATTCAATAAAGCTGTCCAGTTAACTTTTTATTGCCAGTCCAGACCTCAACAGTGGCTGCTTTTGTGACTCGCGACTCCAGAAACAAATGCAAGTTGCAGATTTTTAGTCACTCTTGTTTTCCAGTGAAGCGAGGACTACTCATAGCGCCGACCTCCTCGTCTTCTTGTGAAAGGACGTTTTGCCGCAAGGGTTTGTTGTGGCTGAACCTGAGAATTATGTCTTCCAGTCAAGGCCTTCATGGGTATCTGTTTCTGGAGATTTTGTCTAACCTTCCATTAGGGATAAAAGAAGCCCTCAGGTGGCTGATGTTGCCCTAATTTGTCCAAGGCAGAGCAAATTATGGCTGTAAAGAATCTGTAGCCTCAGTGGAAAGCAGGTTAGCGTTCACGTACAAGCTAGAGTTGTCATAATACCAGAATTTTAAACTTTTGATACAATAACAGTGTTTTTCCCAGTTTAAAATTACGCTGTCCAGCAAACATTTTTTACAGTCATGTATTTACAGCACCACACTGGTGCAATGCTCTACTCTCAATTCTCTATGCAGGAAAAAACAAACAAACTGAATACTAGTCAGGCGTTAATGTCAGGCAAGTGGGTCAGAGATCTACTTGCCCCGTACAAATTGTTTTATTCATTAGGGGTTATCCAATAACAACAGAGACTGAAATTGATTGTCTTATTTAATCTATAGGGCTGCAACAGAGAGTGAAAAATGTCCAAAGTCCAAGATGATGTCTTTGAACGTCTTGTTTTGTCAGTGCAAGACCCAAAGATTTTCAGTTTAATACGATAACAAACAGAGAAAAGCATAAAACCATATTTTTGAAGCTGAAAACAGCATTTTCTGCCCTTTTTGCATGAAAAGTTACTTTGATCATTGATTGATTAAAGTCGTTTAATGGTATAATTCTTTTTTACCACTTGATTTACTAGCCCGTCATGGCATTTTACTTGCCCCAGGCAAGCTGGCAGTACTTGTTGGTGAGCCCTGCTAGTGTTAAAAAAAATAATAAAAGGCACACAAAATAGGACTGTGCCTGGTTTTGCTTTGCTACAAGCCACATTTCAGGCAGGACAATAAAGATTTAACTGAACTGAGGTCTTGAATGAGCGCTTAGGTATTTTTTTTTATATAGCTGCGGTACTTTGGATACTATAATTATCAGATATTGTATTTTTTAAACATATGGTATTGAAAAGCGTTGAAGTATCAATACTTAGTGACAACCAAGCCACATGTATCTTGATACAAAGGGCTTCCTGTTGTAAGAGACACAATATACCAAACAAAATATGCAACATTGTTCAGCTAAAGCCCTTTCTCATCTGAGGAGTCATCATATGTCCTTGGACTCACTTCACCTGCTCCCACTGACCTGTCCTCTCTCTGGTTTGGCTTCTCATGGACCCTCACTTTGGAATTTCATTCCAAAGGTAGTGTTTCTAAGACTGAGAGAAGGCGTGTAATCAATCCAGACAGGCAGAGAAGATGTAAAGACAACAACAAAATGATTTACATGTGTGTAAAATATGTCAGAGCTATTTTTTCTGTCAAGTATAATAGTATGATCAGCATCTAAGCACTGCCTCCAGTAATCTTTATGAGGTTTGCTTTGTTGTTGCGATAGATCTGCTCAGGCTTTGTTCTGGTTGAGATAAATAAGAGCTTAGAGGCATGTTTAAATGTTTTTTTTTTTTTCCTTCAAAATGGATATCATCGAGGGGGAGGGAAGACAGTTTGCTGATGGAGCAGATACGCTCAGGAGCAGGTCGGATGCTTTCCATGCTGATGATCGGGATCAGAGAGGGATGCAGCGCTCAGATGAGAGGTGTTTGATTATCAGCTGATGGGTCCTCATGTGTTTTAGCTTCTCACAGAGAGCTCACTGAAGTGAAGGAGAGGTTGTTTCAGCGCACGGGCTTTGTCAGAGCGGTAATTGTTGGTGTAATGAGACGGTGCTGCGTCGGATTAGCTCTCTTTAGGGAAGAGCAAACATTAGAGGATCATTAAGTGTCGTACTTGATGCCTTT
Source organism: Lutjanus campechanus (assembly GCA_027495735.1). Classification (NCBI taxonomy): domain Eukaryota; kingdom Metazoa; phylum Chordata; class Actinopteri; order Lutjaniformes; family Lutjanidae; genus Lutjanus; species Lutjanus campechanus. Next base: position 15,146 of record JAJHUR010080467.1, on the reverse strand, counting down.
CATTTATAGGAAAACAGCTTGAAACACAAACAAAGAATGTGTTACAAAGACTTTTAAAAACATTAATATAGTGGTGGTGAGGACTGTAACTAACAGTTATTGTCATTATTGGCTAATCTCAATTATTTTTTTTGCAATTAGTCGTTTAGTCTTTAAAATGCCAGAAAACAGGGTTGGGTGAGTTTCAGCTTAAGAGATGTGCACAAGTGGCGAGTTTGCTTCTTTGTGTTCGCTGCGTCCAATAAATAAACAGAATAAACTCGCAAAAAGTCAATAAAGGAAATATTTTTACACCTATTTTCCTTATTTAATGGAAAAATACAACCGTAATCCAAGGTTCTGTCATTAACGGCACTAAGATTAGCTTAATTGCCTTGTGAAATCATCGTAAAACACACTTTATTCAAACTTGACACAGAAACAAAGTAAAACTAACCAAAAACCTCTTGGTTAGTCTTTGTACTGTGCCAGGCTGAAATAAATTCCTGTTGGATGAAAACTGAAAACATTCTGGCTCCTCAGGCTGTTTTTCCTCCTGCTCGTTATTTGGCTCAGTGGGTGTGCACCGTGCTGCCATACCGTGTTTCCCCAGGCAGCGGCTCTACCTTGTTCTTCAGAGGCATTAAATTAGTAAAATAAAATGAAAAAACAAAAAACAACTGTCGATGGTCTGGGCGAGGGCTGCAACTAACGATTATTTTTGTCATTGATTAATCCGTTGATTCGGTGTTTCCCAAAGCCCAAGACAACATCCTCAAACGTCTAATATTTTGTCCACAACCCAAAGATATTCAGTTTAGCATCACAGAGGAAGAATAAAATCAGAAAATATTCATATATAAGAAGCTGGCATTTTTACAGTTTTTCCAAAATTTTACTCAAACCAATTCCAGATAATTTCAGAATAGTTGCAGATTCATTTTATAATCACCTAGCAATTGATTAATCAATTAATCATTGCAGCTCTAGACTCAGCCAGTGGCCAATAGCCGAATTACCTAACCCTATCAGAAAATAAAGAAAACTGCCTTTCCCAGAATGCAATGTGAGGTCTTCAAATTGCTTGTTTTGACTGGCCAATACTCAAAAACCCCAAAATATGCAATCCAATGAGCAAAAAAGCAGCAAAAGTAACTGTAAACAACAAAATTGAAGACATTTTTTCCCTGATACGTGGTTGTAATGATTAATCAGTTATCTAAATTTTGAATTTAGTCCTTGAACTGCTAAGGGCTAATAGTTCTAGCACATGCTGCACACACTGGCACATGAAGCACTAATATAGTGCTGGTATGTAGTCTCTGCATATAAAAAATATTACTTGTACTACATTCTTATTTTTAGTAATACTCAGCAGTCATTTAATAGACTGATTCATTGTCCAGTCATGTTGAAGTCTTATGTCCTGTGAAATAACATGTTGAGGAAACTGGAAATCCAATAAAATAGATATCTCAGGGACATGTGGGCAAACCCTTGACTCCAATCTTCAAGGCCGTCGTAGAGGACAGGCGTGAAGAAGAGAGGCGGTGTAGAACTTGGTCTTTCCTTTTACTTCCTCACGTGGAGCCTTGAGGCGAACGCTGAAGGTGAATGGCATTCGCGGCGGTAACCGTGACGATTGATGGCTCCTTTGCTGATCCATCCTTCTGCATGGATCTACCAGGACCTTATCCTGCCCCCCACCCAGAGTCCCACGTGGGAAAGGTTTTTTTTTTTATTTATTGCACCTGGGAGATGCATTAAGAGCCCAATGAACTTTGACCTTGGGCTCGATCACCCCGGCAACACGGGACACGAACAATCGCTACGCTTTAAGAGAGCGGGGCTGCAATCCCTTAAACCCCCATAAATGCTTGAATGTATTTCATTCAAAAGACTGGAGTTTGTGGGATCTTGTAAATTCTGGAAGCACTTTCACTGATGCATCTGTGATACATGAGAATTGTCCGAAAATACTTCAGCTGTGCCCTTATCAGTGAGTTTTCTTATAATGGCAAATTTACGCACCTTTGTTTCATTAGAACCTCGTCATTAAGCCTTTCTTTTATTAGCCTTATATCAATAAAAAGCCTTCTTTCATTAGTGGACCATCTCAAAGGCTTGCCTTCATTAGCACCAGGTTGTAAATGCTGGTTGCGATTTCATTAGCAGCCTATCTTTAATGAGGAAACCCCCAGTGTGTTTACATTGCTCTGATCCCCCATGATGGCCGGTAAGGATAATGCTGATTGGCTGCTGGTGGGGGGAACGTTTGAGCCTGTCCCCCGAAGATTGGATCGTGTAGTTATTAAAGCCAATGAGATCCTCGACTCTTAGAAGTGAGGAGCAAGATCAAACATTTCAGTAATCAAGGTCCTGTTGAAAGTATACGGGCCGAGACATTTGATGTGGCGTGATAGAGATGATTTAATGACAAGACGTGTACCAACCCCACCGCTCGCGACAGCCTGAGCCTGCACATACATGTCCGAGCGCCTGCCGCCGCACTTTCATCATTTACGTGAAGGCCTGAAAAGTAAAGCCCTTCTTCACTAAAAAAATGATTTATGATGCCACGTACATGCCTCTCAAATCCATAGTTTTCAGATATTTTATGTTTTTTAACTGTCAGGTTGATTAATGTTTGATGATTCAGTTTTTGTAATTTGATTTCTCTCCTCGCAGATTTGTGTATTTACATTAAAAATAGCAAAGGACAAAGTTTATTTTCCTGAGATGCTGAGATCACATTCAGGGTCAGACTAATTTGTTCCATTTTCTAGCTCTGTCTTCAAGCTTTAGGTGAAATTCCAAGCGTTTGAGCACCATACTTTAGCATAGCTCTGTCCCGTGGGAACATTACTCCGGTGGACGGCTCGCAGTGCCGGGCTCTTTTAGTGGGGGAGCTGCTGTCTGCTTAGTTTAGCTTAGATTTTGGAAAAGTCCAACTTGACTGGGAGCCTGGGCTCACATGTTAATGCCTTAATGTTCAGTGACATCGCTCAGAGCTCTATACCATGTGTCACTGTTTGCCCTTCAACCCCTTTGAACAACTAGGAATGCACTGAATTGGGGTAGATGAAGCAGGACTTTTATGAATTAAAATTTTGCAAGATTCTTCCATGATTCTCTTTTTTTTTCTTCCTCCTCACGTGCATGCACTTCAGCCATGACTGCTAAAAAGAAACCCTTCTGCATTGAGATTCTCAAGTAGGAGAAGTGCACTGGTAGAAAACTACAAATCTTTTGCTCCTGAGGTATTTTTGTGTAAAAGTTTAGTGCCCTTTTATAAGCTCGGAAGCTAAGAAAAGTATGCAAATGGTTTACATTTACCTGTGCTTTATGTCTAATTTATTAGAATTGACTTATGCCAGTATTGGAAATGTATTTGTTACGGCCTAAAATGCTGCATGAGGCACAAGTCTTTGCAGCTGTCCGATATCATGTAATTTATTTCCCCGCTGCTATGACCCAGCAGCGTCCTGTTTACCAAATTTCTTTAGTCAGTAACACAACAGATGGAAAGATAATTATAATGTACTGAGCCTTGTTTTGATCCACGTTTGGTGTGTTAAAAGTTACTGCATTAAAGGGACAGTTCACCCCCAAGATCAAAACATTTTTCTTCTAACCTGTTGTGCTGTTTATCCTGCTAGATTTTTTTTAGGTGTGAGTTGCAGATTTTTGGAGAGATCGCCCCTAGACATGTCTGCCTTCTCTCCAATATGATGGCACTAAATGGCACTCGGGCTTGTGGTGTTCAAAGCGACCAAAAATTACATTTGAAAAACCCCAAAGCAATGTCTCCTTCTGCTGTAGAATCTGCCGGAACTACTTTATTTCTACCAGAAAGAAAATTTATTTTTTTGGCACCCAGTCACATAAATGCAAATGTAGGAGAGTAGCCTGCCAAAGAGTTTAAACTTTTTGCAAAGAAAGGTGGCAAATTCGAAGCCACTCCCCTTTAATTCACACATGTGCAACAAATTAAAAGCCCTCTGGCGTTTCAGCGGACAGAACCCCGTCATTTCTTATCAAGTCTTTTATTGTGAAACATTTACAGGAACGTCACATGCAACGTTTTGTGGTAAAAATCGGTATTACCAGTCCGGTCCAGAATTTGTCTCAATATCAAAATTTCTTCAGGTTTCAAAATCAGTATCAGGAAGGAAAAATATAATATTGAAACTTATCTGTAATATACAAACTTTCGTTGTTAGACATCTTCGTTTTTGTTCTTTTTGATGTATAATTGTGCTCTACATGCTGGATCTGGATTATGTATTATTTGTATGAATGTGACAATATCAAACAACACCATCGTCACCATCTTTGCCGTTGAGTTCTTGCGTCGAGGTGATGACAGACAGATATCTTTTGGCATATGATACTCTCAACTGATAGATTGAACCCAAGCTAAGAGTAAAAACATGTTTAATTGTATTTCGGGGTAAACTAATCCTTAATCTAATTAAAATGTATTAGAACTTAATCACACACACACATAGTCTTAACTCAAGTCATCTCTTAAACGGAACGTGAATCGTCTCTACATTTTTCTCACGCCCTTCCAGCATGACTAGTCTTAATGATGCTCATGAAACTGTGTTTTAGAGAAACTACTCTTGACTTTTTTCCAACATCTGATAACAACAATAGCTTTACTGTGCTCTGCAAACAATGAGATACAAACATGTTTACTTCTAGTTTTAATGAGACAGTCAAAATGCTCTGCTCCTCTGTTTTTTATTTAATTCATGGTCTTCTGGATGATCTCAGTCTGTCTGTGTTTGCTCTTGCCAGTCCAGACTTGCTTCCCCCCGTCAGTCCCCGCTTCATCCGTAATACTAATCAAAGCTTTGAAGAATGCATCGGACATGAACCCCCCCACCCCCCACCCCGCATCTCCTCCTCTCACATTCACACAACTGCACACACATACGCACACGCACGCGGCACACACTCGCACATGCACACCCTTATGAGCAGCGAGTATCAGCATCCCAGACAGCTTATCATGGGGAACTAATTCAATATCCCTTTGCCTGTTTTAAATGTCATTCTCTGAGCTCATCCGGAGTGACATGTTTTTCATGGTGGCAATAAAGGGGCTTTATTGGGCTCAGAACACAGTGACGGGGGCGGGTGGAGAGGGTGGGGGGTGCTCCTCCGGCTGCCGCGCTTGATGTTTGCTCGGAATCTAAAGGTCCTCATGAGGAATGAATAAAGTTTGGATTTGCAGTGATCTGCCGATGCCAATGAGATCCGCATGAGCTACCCAGTCGATAAAGACAGAGCGAATCCTCCTTTGAGTGAGAAGAGTAAAGTTCACACAGAAGTTTCCTCCTCGTCTCGAGGCTACATTGTCAATCTTGAAATCAAATGGCACTCATATGCCACTTTAAGTCTGTGCGTATTTAAGAGATATTCAGGAATTTGAAAAGGTCATTAATGTTAGGGTTAGTACTGTATGGTCAGAGTTAGGGCTGAACAATTCATCAAAATTCTATCAAAATTGCAATATCCATCTATCCATTGTCCATAACTGCTTATCCTGGACGGGTCATGGGGGGGCTGGAGCCTATCCCAGCTGACATCGGGCGGAAGGTGGGGTAAAAGTCGCCAGTTCATTGCAGGGCTGAAAAATCATAAGATGATCTACTGCAGTTTTCAAATGGCAGGAAATGCAATATTTGACTAAATATGTGCCAAAATACCGTTTTAAATTAAATTTCCTGGCTTACACATCACATTCTACAGACTTTACTTCATTTTACAGACAAACGTCTTTGTTTGGTACAAACCCCTGCAAAACATCACACTATAATCACTTCAATATGTTTTAAAAGTATATTAGAATAATGATGTAAAAATTATTATTCCCTCTAATATCCCAAAGCATATCTCAATTGCAATATCAGTCAACTAAATCGCAATTAGATTTTTTTTTTCAAAATCATTCAACTGTAGTCCGAGTTTGGCACTTATTTGCTGTTTGCTGTTGTTATTGTATGATTTATGATGCATCTGGGTCCAGTTTTCTCCTCCAATTTTGATTAGTAGAGTTTGGGCTGCACCTGATTGTTATTTTCATTATCGATTCATTTGTAGATCATTTTTTCAATTGATTAGTTGTTTGGTCTATGTAATGTCAGAAAATGGTGAAAAATGTTGATCAGTGTTTTCAAAAGCCCAGGATGGCATCCTCAAATGTCTTGTTTTGTTCACAATAACAGCTTGAACGAGACAAGACTTTAGGGAGCCGATACTGATATGAGAGTAACACAAGAAATGCAAATAGAGCAAAAATATATATGTTTTGAATTAAGACAAAATGATCATATATATGCAGAATGCTGCCTATAAGCTTATAAATAAAAACAATCTTTATTTGTCAACATATATGCTGATACAATATAGACTGATATAGCTGTGATATGCCAATATTGAGCCGATAATATCGGGGGACCAATATATCAGTCAGATTTATCCACAACCCAAATAAATTCAGTTTACTATCTGTATAGAATGAAGAATCCAAAAAATATTCACATTTAAGAGACTGAACTTTTAAAATGTTGATGTATTTCTCCTAAAAAATCACTCAAACTAATTAATTGATTATCGAAATAGTTAATAGTTTGTTGAATAGTTGACAACTAATTTATCAAGTGATTTATCAGTTAAACTTTGCGGCTCTAATTCAAATATTTCTATTTTTGGCAATCTACTGTAGGTTTATTTGTTGCTCTTCCTGTTTGCTGGATAACATCAGTGACAGCTGAATTCTGGTCCGGAGGGGGTGCAGCCCACTCACTTGCTTTATTGTGCCAGATAATGACTTCCCTATTGAAAATGACCTCCTTGACCCCAGAGGCAGACAGTAAGACGGCCTCGTCCAGCCCCTCCAGGCACCTCGGCCTGATCTGGCATTTTGCCCACGCGGAGCCGCTAACCTCGGTCCCACGGGCAGCTGCTTTTCGCCGTCCTCCAGGCCAGCCTTGCCCAGTATTCTGCAAGCTCTGTCTACTTTCTGGAGCCCCCCGCCCCAGGTGCACCCACGGAAGTGATGTGAGTGGTGAGCTGGTGTGGTGCCACTGGTGAGGGGGTTAGGGTGAGGGCCACCCGGCCACAAAGCTGCAAATGTGAGAGGTTGGCTGGGTCTGATGGCGGCATGCTGCTGGCGGGAATATATATATGTATATATATATTTTAAACTCAAACGCTTTTCACCCCATGACCGTCAAACAAAGAGACCCCAAAGGCAAATTCTCAATTTTGGCATTTGCCTTTTTACGCTGGAGTCGGCCTTTTTTTATACCAGTGTTGCATGCTCAGAAAAATCCTCTTTCTGTTCCATGTCTTCTTTGTCTCCTCTTTCCTGTCTCTCATATTTCTTCATCTCTTTCATTCCAGGGTTCCTGAAGCCCCAGTGCTCGTTGGCTCCTCCCATGCAGCGAGGGCGCTCAGGCGAAGCTTGTTCCTGTTTCAGTGGCATGTGTCCCCTCCATCAGCGTCGCCTATCCTCAGGTAACACCGACTGTGCGAACACACCTGTTGCTACTTGTCGGTTCTTGGGTAAAATGTAGGGGAATGTACGTTTATTTTTATTATTAGTATTATGTATTTTTATCAAAGAAGCGGGTTGATCCGTTCTTGATTGGATCATCAGTTGCAGGTTTGAAAAATTAGCCATGAGGGAGCCTGTTAAGTGCACCTCCTGACCTGATGCACCTGTTTAATCACCCGAAGTAACATCTCGTCTCATTAAATTTAATCTGTTTTCAAGACATCAAAGGCAGACCAAAAGGATATTTTTCAGAGACCAGTATGTAGTAATGATTTTTTTTAAGTCGTAGTACGTTTAAGTGAGATCTTTATCACGTCTTGCCATTGCTTTTGCGTGCTTTGCTTTAAAAAAAACACATCATCTTTAAAGAAAAACCCCATCTAAACACATAAAAAGGTGTGTTCCAAAACAGTTTCGACAAAGGCATGTTTACCACTGCGTTACATCACCTTTTCTTTTAAGAACACTCAGTAAGCGTTGGGGAACTAAGGACACTAGTTATTGAAGATTTGAAAGTGAAATTCTTTAAGGTGTTCAATAGTCAGGGGTCTTTGTTGTCGTAATTTTTGCTTTGTAATGCACTGCATGCCTTTCAGTATTAATGGGGCTTTCACAGATGTGATTGGCACTAACAAACCCCCATACCATCATAGATGTTTGGATCTGAGTTCAGATCCAAACCCCGCCAACCCCCCAACCTCTTCCCCTCCTCACAGGCTAGCGGGGTCTGACATCAGTGGATATTCTGAACTGAACTGTGCGGTATGTGCCCAATGAATAGGGGACTGAGCCGTGCAGAACATGCGGTTTACGCTGATACATTTGTCACTCCATCCCCAAGGCCCACTCCTTCTGCAGTGTCAGTGCTGCGACCAGCTGAGCCGCCTGTCATGTGAGGAGAGCATGACTCGTCTGGCAAGACAAAGTCACACATAAACATACAAACAGCTCCGCGAGAGCGGCTCTTTCATTTTAAAGTTAGATACGTTCGAATGTCTATCTTTGAACTAAAACCTCTGCACATGGAGGAAGTAGAGGTACGTTCAGGCTTATTCCGATGTTCGGTGTTATTTCTGACCAGATGAACCGACATATAAGAATAGAAAATCTTCCCAAGCCTATTAGTTTGCCATTTACTGTTGCAGAATACGAGCATTTCCTAATAGAAACCAAGTGCTCTTCTTCTTTGTCTTGTTTTGCATTAGCTCAGGGTTTAGTCCATTTGTTCCATTTTGCGCAGCACTACAAATTAATCTTTTCTGGTATTCTTGGTTTAATTAATTTCTTTCTTACTTGAAGTGCTCTTAGCTGCATAATGGAATTTGCAGGGTGAAGGGGTTCATTGGATTTTAAAAAGGTACGAACTACAATTATTAGATGTTTTGTGAAATCAGGCTTCTAGTTTTCTGATGAAATGTTGTCATCTGTTTTTCAAACCAGGATCAATTAGAGAACACTCAAGGACTTAAGAACACTAAAGAGGAAATCTGTAGTATATTTACGACAGTAAATAAAAAAACATGACCATGATACAGTATGTCATCAGAGATTAAAAACATGCTAAATTAAAATACTCACTTCTATACTGAATAGGATTTAGACCTATTTATTATATCATCTATGGCTCCAACTTGCTATTTGGACTGCTTTACTCATTTTTGGACGTGCAGTTGTTACATATTAATAATGTTAAAATGCTCAAGAAAAGGCATGAAAAAAACTCTTTTTTTTTTTTTTTAGCAAAGATGGTCTAGATCACAGCAAAAATGACAAAATCTGTTCAATCTACACTGTAGTACAATCTGAATTTGATAAGCAAAGAGAGAATCCATGCATGTCACTTTATTTTCTAGTCGGTATCAAATCTGCCGTGAGGTCTTTCCATAATTGAAATCATTCCATTATATCTGTCTGATCAAATCTATTGTTGCACAGATTTCCTTGTCTATTCTCAAGTTTTTCTTTATTACAGTGGAAGTTTTGGCATCAAGAATCAGACAGAGATGTACTTAATGACCTTGAAAGTAGTAATTCTTTTAAAAAAAAAAAGAGAGAGAGAGGGGGAGGGAATGTGAATGGATAATATACTGGTAAATTATATATGATACCCAGTGAGTGTAAACAGTTTTGGTTTGTGTCGCCTGGTTGTTACGTGAGCCGTTCTGTAGCTGGAAAGTGAAAGTTCAAAACAGGACACTAATCCAGAACCTGCAGGAAGGACATAATTCCCATCTGCTTCAGTCTGACATCACTTGAGAAACAACAACTTGTATATTTGTCTAAGATTGATAAAGAAACACAGTTCTTTCTTACTGTATTTTTCGTCCGCTCGGAAAACAAATAGACAATCCAGATATCTTATTTTTTTCTGTATCTTGACGATCAAGGACTTTTTTTTTTTTTTCTCCTCGGTGAAGGCAAAATGAGAACCCACTACTCTCTCTTTCACAGGCAAATACTTTTTCACGGACAAGTTTCAGCATGATCTGCGAGGTGCACAGTTTTTCCACCAACCTCACCCCCATCTTTGTGTATTTTACAGAGCTTGATTGATTGCAACATTTTTTACTGTCACAGCCTGCAGTAAGGGAGGACGTATTTCCTGAACAATTAGGAGCATCTGGATTAGAAGTGTAGTCTTGCTGAAGTGTGTCAAAGGTTTTCCGTCTTTGTGTTGTGGCTATTTTAAGACCCGTAGCACACTAGGACACAAGTCACGTTAGATTATTTTGTCTACATCAGATTCAGGGGCAAATGGAGAGGAGAGGAGGAGTGACGGTGTTGAAAAAAAGGTGGATTTTATTCTGGTTTGTTGTTGCTGTTTCACTACAGGAGATGTTAAATCAAACCGGTGGTTTCTTAAATGCTCCACGAGTAGCCAAGAGCAGAGTGTACTTTCTAGAGAAAAGTGAAGTAACTGTTAAGTCATAGCAGGAGAGGTTGGACAGCCGCTCTGGAGTCTGAACTTTATAGACCCTGTAATAATCATGGGTCTAATTATGGAACGTGTTACTATAAATCCACCAGTGTCCCCAGATCGTGTGATTGTCCTCCAATCTCGACGTTCCAGCTGCCCGACTACGGCCACAATGACAAGCTGCTGTGGGAGGTGCGAGGCATGTAGCGGTGACCAAGCAGGAGGTTTCTGGGAAGGTTTTGCGAGCCTCGCCCGGGGAGCCATATTCAGCAGCGATCCGCTGAACTCCAGGCCGCGCAGTGATGTGGCCGGGCTCCGGTTTCAGCGGTTTTACATTGTTTGGGCTCCTCAAAAAACAAACTCTTACTGGAAAGGGACTGTGAGAACCGTGGCGTTCAGGGACCTCGGATCGTTTCAAAAAAGGCAATCATTTAGTGCTTTTTTATGAGAAAAAGAAGTCATGATGGGAAAAGCATTTTTTTTTTTTCTTCTTCTTTTTTGGAATTGTGGTATATGAGGTGAGAGAGAGGGAAAGCATAAAAGAGCGACGGCATTGAAAACAGGGCTTTTTGAAAAAGGCCCTCACAATGCAGGCCTTGTGCTGTGATTTGGTCTGTCCTCACCGAGCTGAGCAGAGGAATGGAAAAGATTATCCGCAGGAATGTCTGGGGTGCCCTCAAACGGAGCGGGCCGCGTGACTGGCCAATGGGAGCGAGGCCTGCAGAGCGGCGGGCTAATTTTTTCCTGATGAACTCAGCCGCCTGCTCCACAATGCAGTCTGATTGCCAGGGCTGAACCCACATATGGTCTGTGTTTGGAGGGTCCAAATGACAGGACCAATTCTGCCTGCAGAGAAAAGGGGGTGGGGGTGTTGGACGTAGATGATTATTACTGGCTCCCCCCTCTTTTTTTTTTCTTTTCTCTAATTTCATTAGCTTTGGATGCGGCTGAGCGGCGTGCCGGAAACCAACATGATGACTGTCCTGCCCTCAGTTTCTCCCTACCTGCTGAGATTAAACAAACCAGGTGTTATTTTTTTGATTCATTACTCTTTATTGATGCAATTTTGCTTGAGTAACTTGTAATTAAGCCCAAATCCAAGCCACATTAGTGTTCACTGCAGTCCCACTTCATTACAGCGCCTAAGAATTATCTCACTGCCTCACAAATCCTGCCAATTAATTTGGAACCCATTTACTATTCAGAGAACTTGGAGAGAGGCTCCACTGCTCCTCCACCTAGAACCGGGCCAGAGTAAACTACAGGGAAATACAAGTGACACAGCTCCAGCGGCTCCGTGCAAGGAATGCGTGTGTGTGTGCGTGTACGCGCTCATTGTTTTTCTGCGCGGTGCTTTTTAGCATCAGCGCAGCAGTAAAAAAAAAAAGCCATGTGGTGGGCCTCTGCAGAGAGAGGCAGCATGTGTTTGTAGACCTTGTGGTCACGCAGCGGGGTCTGAGAGTAGGGGTTGGGGTGTGGAGACGAAGGAGGCTAAAGAGAGAGGTTGGTGGTGGTGGTTGTGTTGGGGTGGGGGGTGGTTTGCGAGTTAAAGTGGCTCCCGGCTCCTCATATTTCCCATCGCGGGGTCCTGCAGAGGTGAGGAGGGTCACCGAGAGGGAGCTCGTTAGCCTTAGTGTGCCTCCGCACTCCCCGCGCTCTAATTGGCTGGCCGGAGTCAGTGCTCTCCCTGGCTGCTTCCTGTTAGGTCTGGAGCCAGAGGGGCTGGAGGACGCCAAGCTGCCGATTACAAGCCCTGGCCTCCATTCATTCAGGACACACACTACAGGTTATTTTTAATACACAAACTACACAACTATCCAGACTCATCTTAAGCAGCTACCAGCTAATCTCTGATGTTTTCTTTTAATGGCAGGGTGTTTACTGGAGGCCAGAGGACTGGGGTTTGTCATAACTGGGATAAGAACTGCCAAACTGTTCAGTTAATTGGCTGCTTTAATTTATATTAAACTCATCAGACACTGCGAGACATATTGGCTGTGATCCCAAGATATACAAACTCACACAGACTCCTCATGCTGCGCTTCAAAATGTTTCCCCTGACATTTTAAGAAGGCTTCATACATTTGTTGTAAAAAAAACAAACACACACACACTATAAAACAAGCAGAAATGAAATGATATTAGGGGGAGATTTTAATGCGTGTCCTGGTCCCTAATATGTATTATTAAGAGGATTAACCGCATGCATCCGTTCTGATTAGTATCTACTATTCTGTTACAGTAAATCACATAATAGGGATGCTCATTGAGAAATCTGTCATCTGGTTTCGCAACACTTCAAGCTGTGTGTAAAAAGAAGAAGATGAAAAATAGGACTTTTTTCTAATAAAAAATTGAGACAAACTCTCACAAGTGTAAATATAACAAATTTGGATTTAATGTGAAATGGTTAGGCTTTTTAATAAGGCTTGGCTGATACTGGATTCTGCCTGTGCAGATACTAGTAAAAAGAAAAATCCAGTATTGATATATCATCCAATATATTGGTCGGGCTCTACTTTTTAATGTACATTTCAACTTAATTTTCAGTTCGTTTATTGCAGAACCAGTGAGCTATTGCTAAAAGCCCAAGATTAATAAAAGGTCATTAAACTGAGAGATTAATTGACTGTTTACTCTACTTTTAGCTCTGTATTTGGTCTCCACCAACTCATGAGGGCAAGTATCTGGCTTTAGCAGCCAGGTGCTCTACTATATGCACTCACTAGTCGCTAGCTTGGACTGTCTGCTATCTGCCATGATAAGGTAGTGTACAGTGGGCTCAGCAGAGCTTTTCTGCTGAGAGTGGTATGATTAAACCACAACAGTAAATTTGCGTGACGGTAAATGAACAATCCTAAAATGCCCCGTAGAGAAAATGGTGAAAATTGTCTGTGGGTTTGTCACTATGAGCGACATTAAACAATCCATTATTATTATTATGAAAGTAGTGACTAGAGCAGCTTTAACAACTTAAATAGATGTGGAGAGGTTGGCAGTATTTATTTCTTGATTTGTCTAATAATAGGAATTATTTTTGCATCTTTTTGTACCGCTCCCTGACAGCCACTGTGCTAGTCTTTTTTATCTAATGGGGATTCAATACCTGTCCGTCGTGTCTGCCAATAGGATTCCCCAAAGTGACACGGCCTCTGGTGGCCTGCTGCCACGGCAGCAGCATTGAGGATGCATCAGCAGAGATGGAGGTCTCCGCGCTGGCACAGAGTGACGGCAGCCATCCACGGCGGGTCACTAGAAATCAGAGTGACTAAGCCTTTGATAACTCTCTGAGCCTATAATCCCCCAGCAGCACCATCAGAGTGAAATGCTATCTCATTGTTACAGCTCAAACTCAGCGGAGAGCCAGGCGAGCAGGCAGCCAGGGACACAGGGGACCAACAGGAATTGGTCGTATCCCCGCTATCACGCAGCCATTGTCATCTGCACTGTGTAACTGAGGGCTGAGACTCGAACTTGAATTTCTAACTAAGCTCCCAATTCTCAAAGGCTATCATTATGAGTTTAAACTTGAATCATGGTTGTGCAAAGGAAACAACATTTAAATTTAAATTATCAGGAGTACGGCATAAGCGAATGCCTAATGAATTTTTGAGCTGAATACAAATTTACCCATTGTTCCTTCTCCTTTTAAAATCAGAGGGAGCCCTTTGTGTTATTTCAAGTCGAAAACAGACGCTTTTGTTTTAAATTCATGTTCCGTCGCATCCTTAGTTATATTTAGCTTGTCGATAATGTATTCTCTCAGAGGCAGTTTACGCAGATGAGGTGAAATTTCCCTCTGCCACAGATTCCAGCTCTCATCGGAGTTGATCCTGACCCGTTGAGCGAGGTTTACAGTACTGCGTGTGAGGCTTTGCAACTGGAAATGAAAAAAAAGGGGGGGAAAGAAACCCTGCATTTTTTATTAACATCAATTAAACATGAATAAGCAAGTTCCCATTCTTCAGGCCCCATGTTGCCTAACACAGAACAGTATGTTAATCAAAGCATAGCTAAGATATACGGGCAAATTAACGAATGGCATGAATACAAATGAATATGTACATCTTAACCCAGATTTCTCAGTCCTGATTGTATCTCTGCTACGGCCAGCTGATGGACGCATCAGAGGCTGCGGAGTCACTCCGGCTTCCCTGACCGCTTAAGCCTGATCCTGAGTGCCATGTTTATATCAGTGAGGCTGACTAAGTGTTAAGGGCCACTGGCCTCATCTAACCGCATATAAACAGTGGAGGATTGGGATATGAAAGAATTGTGTCACATTTAGAACAGTTAGACTGGCTCATGACACACTGCAACCCACTGTGCAAACAAACAGTGTGAAATGGGTTCTTTGTGTGCAGGAGAGTACACCGCAGGCTGGGATAAATCAAGAAAATAAAATGTAGAAGAAAAGTTTTACTCTCAGTTTTAGAAAAAAAAAATGTTATGATGGATGAACAAGAGTGCAAAGTAAGACGTGATTTCGAGAAATACCATCAGTTACGGTGCTTCTTTTTGTTTTTCCTCTCTTTCCCTAAAATGATGGAGTTTGCGTTGAACATCTGGATCAGCTAACAGCAGCAGGGCCAGATATTTGGACAAGGCCGGACCAAAGGAAGAGGCCAATTTCTGTGATTTATTTATCAAGTCTTATTTTCTCTCGGAACCATGCGT
>JAJHUR010080466.1:0-11105 GCA_027495735.1 Lutjanus campechanus | reverse complement strand
CTGCATCCTAACCTGGTGTCATTTTACTTCCAGCTACAGTAACAGGTGAATGTGCTGATGCAGAGGAATATACACTGTAAAAAAAATCAACTAATCAACCACAGACTGCATATTAAATAGGACTTCAACTTATTTGATATACTCTCTATGCCTCCAAACTACTATTTGGATGCACAATTCTTAGATATTGCTTCTTTAAAATAAATAGCTCATGTTTACAGTATAAGGGCTCATTATCAAGTTTAATGTCAGCTTTTGCATGTTGTCACATCTGTATGTGCTGTGATGCTGTAATACTGCTGGCAAACCAAAAAGTTGGCTGAACTTCCTTTGAACCTGGTTATGCATGAAAGCACGTGATTACACAAGGTACTCTACCTCCACTGAGCAAACTAATTTGCATGCAAGTACACTATTGGGCGAGCACCAGCTGTGATTTTCATGCAAGCACAGAACAGGATGAACGCTGACAAATACTGACCACCTACTGCAGCATTAATGAGTGACTGCCCACAGCTGGAGTCTGAATGTAGCAGGAAAGATGTTGGTTTATTATGCAGGTGATTATGTCCCGCACTTTCTTTGTTTTTCTTTACTCGAGTGAGATATTCAGACGTAGGTCACATTTTAATACCATGTGTGCATGGGCAGAGACAGTATTTCATGATTTCTTTCAAAAAATATACACATTCATTTTCCCAAAATGCTTGAAACAGCAGACATCTCATAATATTTATGAAGCTAAAACTGTAAAAAATCTGCTGTCCCTCCTGGATAGATCTGAGTTTATTTTTGTTCCTCTGGCAAGTGATGAAGGAAATGTGCATTTAATTTAGTGTCTAGTGTGGCCAGATTTTATTTTAAAGCAATTTTGGTTGCATTCAGTGCGCACGTAAACCTGAATATTGTTGTTCCTTTGATAACACAGACAGTTTTGTATGTAAACAGTACAAAGAGAAGATATTTAATGTTATGGACTAAGGTTCACCACTTTGTGAAAAACTGCCTGGGTAAATAGTCCAACAGTTGAACGCGAACATTTCTCAATACAAAACTACAAGGAATTCAAGGATTTCACCATCTACAATCCACAACATCATTAAAAGATTCAAAGAATTCAGAGAAATATCTGCACACAATGTCCAAGGCCGAAAACCAATATTCAATGCCCGTGACCTTTTGTCGCTGCAGCTACAAATGCAAGTTAAGACTCTACCATGCAAAGTGAAAGTCATACATCAACGATGTACAGAAACGGCACAGACTTTTCTGGGTCCAAGTTCAACTGAGATAGACTGACGGAAAGTGGAAAAGCGTGCCGCAGTCTGACAAGTCCACATTTCAGACTGCTTTTGGGAAATCATGGAGGTCATGTCCTCTAAAGAGAAGAAGGACCATCCAGACTGTTCCTGCTAATTTCAGCATGACAATGCCAAGCTACATTCTGTTACAACAGTGATGCTTGCTAATACAACTCTAAAAAGAGTTTGTGTACTAGACTGTCCTGCCTGCAGTCCAGACCTGTCTCCCACTGAAAATGTGTGCTGCATTATTAAGTGCAGAATACAACAGTGAATACCCTGGACACTTGAGTAACTGAAGTGTATATCCAGCAAGAATGAAAAAGACTTTCACTTTCAAAACTTCAACAATTAGTGTCCTCACTTCCAAAACACTTACTGGGTGCTGTTAAATGAAAAAGTGATGTAACGCAGCGGTAAACATGCTCTTATCCCATCCTTTTTGGAACGTGTTGCAGGCGTAAAATTCTGAATGAGTGTATATTTTAAAAAACAATGAAGTTAATCAGTTTAAACCGTAAACATCTCGTCTTTGTGCTGCGTTCAATTGAATACAGTTTGGAGAGGATTTGCAAATCACTGTGTTCTGTTTTTATTTTTGTTTTACTCAGCATCCCACCTATTTTGTTATCTGGGTTGTACACGGGGTTTTGTAGATCACACTGAGAAGTAATACTAATGCTGGAATTGCATTTCACCACATGAGCCTGTATGTGTTATATGTGTGTGAAATTGGCCAAAGAAAAGCTGCAGTATATAAAAGCTCAATATAGTTTTCTGTGCTGAAGGGTGGAAGCCTGCAGAACATCAATCCGCACTGCATGGTATTTATCAATAAACGCTGTGATATGTGCCAGAGGTTGGGTGGGGATTCTTACAGAAGTTGCGTGCTAAAGTTAAATGATGTCTTGACCCGCCTCCACGGGCTGCGCCGCCATAAATCAACCAAACCATCAAACAGGAAACACCATTCTCTGTCCCTGCACTAAGCTACGTTTAACCTTCTAAACCTCTGAATCAAACTCTTACCCAAGCAGAGAGCTAAATCTGGCTGCCCGCACTGGCTTGACTGGCAGTTTTACCCGAAAGACACTGGCTGCTGCTAAGTTCTTCAGCGCTTGGTTATGTCTCCAAGTATGTCACCCTTGAGAAAGGCTTGTTTTACACCTCGAACAGAAGCAATGCCTGAGCAGAAAAGAGCACATCAGGACAAAACTTTGGGAATGTGGAAGTGAATCAAACGTTGCACCTTGCATGAATCCTGCTGGTCTTTGTAGCCCTAAACTCCACTTCTGTTTTCATTCAGTTTACCAAATCAGTCACCAATGATCCTAACCTGGTGTCATCAAACTAGTTTACAAATATGTATTAGTTTGGAACCTCTCAATTTCATTTTTGATTTCCAAAGTGTTACCAATGCAATATTACCATGCAACTGGATAGATCTACAACCAATGTGAGCAACGAAACATAATCTACAACCAATCTGAGCCAAGAAATGCTGTGTAAAGCCAATCTGACCAACAAAACATAAGCTACAACCAATTTAAACATTGAAGTGTAACCTACAACCTACGTATCTGAACAACAAAAATGAATCTATGACCAACTGGAACAATGAAACATAACCTACAACCAATCTGACCAATGAAACGTGTAACATAGCGCTGAGAGACACATGCAAATTGAGGTGGTCTTTGGTCCACACTCCTCCATCAGCCATCATGTCACACCCACCCAATGTTAAAGAAAAGGTTGTGACTGGCCCAACAAGAGCCAAGACAGTTGGAAATCTGTCTGAACCCAGAAACATGAGCTTGCAGATTCATCTGGCTCCCAGGCTACGAAGACCCTGTTTTGGTTAGAAGTCTGTCTTTGTACATCTAGCTGCCTATTCTTGCCTCTGAAATTACTTTACAACCATTTTCCCCCTTTTCCCAACCGATAAAGACAGCTTTTGGCCCATTCCAACCTCCCCCTATATTGCACCTTATCTACAATATCCTTAAGTAACTGCCTCCCACTGGTTCAACTTCATGTCCTAACATCTCTGACCTTCTATTTGTGCATTTAAACTCCTCTTTTTAACCAGGTATGGTAACTACAACATCTTTGCAGCCATTTTCTAATGACAAAGTTAATAACTACCTGCTCTCCTTTGGAAGCTGGTACATTATACTGTAACAGGATGCAACAGCTGGGACAGCAAACCAACCTTAAGACCCCACAGCTTCAAGAAAACTTGGTCTAGATAGTGTTTTTTCATAATCTGTATTCATTCATGTGATTTCTGATGGAAAGCATGAAAAAAGTTGGTTGCAGATTCTGCTAAATATACAGGTTTCACCTCAAATGCTACGTTAAGATCTCGGCAAATTGGCTTCTCTCCACTCTCACTAGGAAATTAGCCAAATGACCTGTCAATCACACATTAGTGCCCTGGAAAGAGCAGTGTAACATATTTCGACTATTTTAATTCTGTCATCCAGCACCCGCACAAGTGCTTGAAAGCCAACAGCAGAAACAGGAAATTGAAGATCGTAAAATATGACTAAAAAATATCACGGGGCAATTAACACCTCTTGATTCTCTACGCTGAGTTTTCAGTGCCTCTCAGTTTGACTGGGAGAGCTGAATTCTCTCTGCTTTTCTTGTCATTGTTGTCTCAATTCCTGGATCTGCCCTTAATCACTTAGTCCTGCATCATGCCACCTACAAAGGCTTTTACTGTAACTGCTTGACTTTCTTCAGCGGTCCAAAAATTACTGCCATGTGGCCGTCCAACAATGCCTCAAAAAGAATTAAACTCCAGAACCAGTGAATACAGCTGTGTAATGACATTCATCTAACTTGTCTCTTCCATCTCCTGCCTTTTAGTCATTTCTGATTTTCTCTCCGTCAATTCACTTCCCTCCCTCCTCCTCTCACATTTCAGGCTATTTTTCTCCCTTTTCTCCTTTTCTTTGTTTCTATATTTGTAGAAGAAACAGAATAATCCTCAAATGGGGTTATTTATTTATGCATTTGTAGTGTCAGCAGTTTCAACGAGCAACTGGGAGGGCTTTGTTTGCCTGATACAGCCGTTGTGAATGTGTTCACAACACAGAACGGTATATGAAATCCTGCATTCACAATGTTGAACAATGCATGTCTGACACTGGTAGCCCACTTGTCTCGGCACAAGAGCCAGTAGGCTGGGGTGTAGGTTCAAGGAGAGTGAAGATCCATTCACAGCAGCACTTAAAACTGCAATATTTTTATTGAAATTAATAATTTTGCAGGTACAAAACAAATCTGTGCAAATATTTGATGTCAAATCCAACTTTCATAAACATTTGATACAACAGTTTGTAGAATTGACAAAAAGTAAACAATTCTGACAGTGATAATCTGAATGAAGAACCAGAGATCTTGCTGAAAGCTATCATTGTTTATTAGGTGTGTTCCACTGTTTGCTTTTATCTGCCTTCAGCTAGAGTGTAAACTGCATCAAAAAGGTTTGTTTTGCAGAGAATTTTAGGTCAAGAATAAATCACACAAATACTGTCTCTGGAAAACATTGTGTAAACTTGTTTTTCTGTTTGCAACAGATCTAACTTGCTTGCCATTACTAAGCAAGCTGGCTCGCTAGCTCAGAGAACATTTTAGCGGTTAGCTCGCCAGCTACAGTAGCTCATCATCTAGCATTAGGAGTAGTGCAAGCTTCAAGCACCTCCTATTTTGCAAGAGCATGCTGACAAACTTAAGTGCTCATCCAGAGCAACATTTACTACAGCACAAACTTCAGCTTTTCAAAACTTAATCTTCTTCAAAACTTAAATTAAAACTGTTTACTTACTTACTAGTGAACTTTTTGGAGAGTCAATATGGAGGAAGTAGGGTTGTAGTCAACTAAAGGAAATCTTGTTCAACTGAAATTATACCTATTGCCTGGGCTTCATGTTATCTCTAGATTAACTAAATCGCCTCAGTGCACTGAATGAAGTCCTGTTAGCCTAAATGGGTGCTAATCAAAGGTACACATTGCCAAGCACATGAATTCCTCCAGTTTGAAGATTTATTTTTCACACGTAGCTTGTTACCTTCACAGCATATTTATCAAGCAAATTAACATACAGCAGCAACATTAACACCAAATTCAACTGGAAAACTAAAATAAAACATAAAACATGGCAAAACTTTCAGCTTTTGAGTTTGAAGTTGGCTCACAGACAGCAGTATTGATCCATTAGTCTCTCACACACACATGTGATCAAAAATAGATCTTATCCACTCAGCTCTTCTATCTCCTGAAGCTGGGGGCTGATGTAGTGATTTGTGCTGGTACTTGACATGATGTCAATTAGATCTGAGCAGTAAATGTTCAGTAAACAGCCTGTCACTCAGAAATGAAACACACCTTCACATCATATGTCCGTCTCAATCCCGAGAATAATGATAAAGAGGCTACTCTCTCCTCGTGACAGGAACAGAGACTATTCAACCAATGAGAATTTGGCTGGATGAGAGCCAATTAATTGGCCAACCAAACAGGTGTCAGTCAGTTAGCATATACTGTAGCTGTGTGGCACCATCCAGTTATATTTAACGCTTCAAGGAGAGACAACCCTCCTCTTCGTATCCATTCTGGTTAAAATGGGGCTTTACCATTTTTGCTTTTGGACATGGACCGAGCTGTGCCAAGTCACAACCGAGTGGGGCGCAATCAAGCCCAGCCCGTCTCCAAACAGGCTGCAGTCGGCCAACCACAGCCAACCTGAGACAACCCCCACATCTCCCCCTCAAACAAGCATGTGATGTGATACTGAACTTGTGAATGCAGGAGAAAAGAAAGACGGAAGTTTTTAAAAGTGTCTGTGTTCAGCTCTCAGAACTTTTGTAGCTTCTAACTGAATCTCTGTGGTGTTAAGTTTAATTTTTCTCCCGTGTCGCTGTTTTTAACATCCTGGTATCTGCCTTATTTTACGGTTTCATGTTCACTTTGTCATGTTCAATCATGTTGAGTTACCGCTGATGAAAACCCAACGTTTCCTGATTTAGCTGCATCTTAATAAAAGCTTTTGAATAACAAAATAACACAGGACTTTTATTTTGAAGAATTTATGGGAAATTAAGTGTTCGTTCACTGTTTTAAAAGATCGTCTTCAGTTAAAAGACACACCTTCAAGTGGGTAGCCTTGTTGTAACGGAGATACAACTCCCTGCCGTGTCAAGTCAAACCAGGCTAGCACATGTATATGAAAAAGATAAAACAAAAGTAGCCACAATCAACAGTAGCCACTGTACAACCCACAAAAACTCTGTATGACACCAAGCTTGCTATACCATCTATTTCATGGTGATGCTAAAATGAATGCAGAGGATGCTTCAGAAGAAGAAGAAGGGGAAGAAGAAGAGGGCTCTGAGCGTTAAAGAGAAATAAGAGAATCGATAAAGATAAGGTGATTTCAAAAGCGGGGAAGCAGGCTGCCATGGGTGTGCCCTTCCAGTGAGGATTCAAAAGCAGGGAGACACTGCCAGCAGAGCGAGCGCGCCGAAGCTGCTCCCATACGGCGGCTTTGAAGTCCAAGAGAGTGTGAAATAGCCTCACCTTGGTCGACTGGTGGAGCAGCGCATCTGGACTCAACATGCTAATGTCAGTGTGCCAGTGGCTCAGCCAGGAGGAAAACTCCCTTCGCTTAACATGACGAGGGATCCATCTCCTGTCACCTCCTGTCAAACTGTTGCCTCAAAAGCATGTCATTTGCCTGCAACGCCGCGGCAGTTTCACCGTTTGAAGACAGAAAGAAATTCATCTCCACTGAGAGGCTTTCAGGCGTGTGCAGTGGACAGAGTGGTAAAAAGGCCAAGCAGACCAACTCAGTGCTTAACAATGTGGTTGCCTTGACAACAATATTACTTCTATCATAGTAAAGACAGCACTAAGAGACCCAGTGAAGCAAATCGCACACAATGTTGTAATTAATTTCATGTACTCCCATTTTATACATCTGGGCAGGTCTCTTTTCCTTTCCAAAGATATAGAAACAGAAACCCGTTCAACCAGAACACCCTGAGCTTACAGAGCATCTGAGATAGTTTGCAATATCTGTATTCATTTGTTCGACTCCTGACAAATCAAAGAAAATTTGGATCCCTTCGCTGAACTCCTGGAGCTGAGAGAGGTGATGATTAGTGCTGAGACAAGAGGAGGGGAGAGAATAAAACTGAGACAAACGGGAGACAAAAATAAACTAGACAAAGAGAAGATAACATGTTTGGTTCGAGGTTTCTCCTCCTGAGAGAGAAAAGAGCAGAAAGAGACCAGTGAGAATCAATATTTAGTTTCTTAATATCCCATAGAGGGGATGAGAGGAGAGGAGGGCCACTGATGATATAAGGAGAAAATCTGTTTGCAATTTTTCTGAATAATATTGAAACTGTGATTTACATTGCAATTGACCCTTCTGAAGTCGCCCCTTTTTGCTCTGTGCTCTCATAACAGTTGAGCAAGCTTGATACCCACCTAGGCTCATCTATGTCGAAAAGAAAACCACATTTTGAACACAGTTTAAAGATGTTGCTGGGGTCCTTCAAAAGAGAGATTAACTCACATCGTAAAGGACAGGGCCTTGAAGGAAAAGGCCAGCTAACTAGCTAGCTAATTTACATCAATCGTTAGCTAGCTAGTTCACCCTCTAGACTCCATAGCGCCTCAGAGCACCTTTCTATATTTCACTTCAGTGCCGGTCATTTTAAAATGATTCCAAGAGTATTAAAACATGGAGAAAGATTTCTGAGCTTTGTTTCGTAGATACTATGAATTTTCATCAATAACTTGACCGAGGTTCCACCAAGCTTGCTCAACTTGTAAGTTAAAAATAAAAATAAAATAGTGGGGTGTTTTGTTTTGTTTTTTGGCCGAGCCTATTAGAGCATATTAAGTGAACAACAGCCAATCCAGAGTTTAATTTTGTCTCAATTAAATTACATTAACTTCATTATCTACATACTAAACGTGCTATTAACTGGGTCATTATAGCCCAAAAACTTCAACCTCTTACAGCTTTGAAGACACCGTTGAAGGATGATTCTGGTTTATTACAACTTTTGGGCTATTACGACTTTTCTTTTTTTAACTTTGATCATCATTTCTATTGGATAATAGAATACTGTCCACAAGGGTTGAACAATTAATCGAAATTCTATCGAAATCACGACATGGTCTCCTGCAATTTTCAAATCACACGATGTGCAATATTTGTTAAAGGTGCAAGATTTGTCAAAACACCATTTTAAATTAAATATTGTGGTGCTGCAGAAGTGTCCTGGCCAACATATCATTCTCTAGACTTCATATTCATATTACAATTGCAATATCAGTGAAAATAATTGCCTTCTGACCTCTTCTTCTTCTTCTAATTTCAGCAGTCAGAAAGGTTTAACACAAGCTCTGAGGTCAGCCGAACCCAGGATCGGGTTTTTTGTTTTTACTTCCAAATACAACAGCTTGTTTACAACCCGTCTTATGAACTAATCTATATTTTCTTTCCCAGAGCTCGGCAATTATTTACTGAGTTCAGTGTTATAACTAGTAGGAATCTTGTACAAGGGTATGAAAATAAGAAAAGAGATGTAGCTAATAAACTGGAATATAATTATAAGGTAAGGTTAAATGTGGCTCTTGTGACTTGAAAACTGAACTGCTTCAATGCCGTGATATTAATACAAAAACATTTAATATCTCAGACCTGCAGATGAGGGAACAGGAGGAGAAATCTCCCACACAATATCCAAACAAACTGTTGTGAATTAGTTAACACTTACAGACTTTGTTTCCCTATGAGAACCAAACACATGGCCTTGTTTACGTTGTAGCACACTCCCACCTGACTGAGGCCGCTGGACCATTGATGTGAGGTGTCTGGTTGCTCTGACTGATGTCTGAGTCAGCCTGACTCCGACACAATTGCAGGAAAACAGGGTTTATTTATATGAATGGGTTGCTAGCTAATAGCCGAGCCATAATGGCCGCCACCGGGCTGATACTCCTACGCGTTGTCACTGTCACAGCACAGCTCTCATTACACCTTACTGGGGCCAATTTAATTGAACTAACCCAATCAGAGGCCGGGAGCGCTCCGGTCTGCTGAGCTCCGCAGCTGTGGTAATAGAAGCTGATGGAAGAAAGATTAAAAACGCTGCTGCTGAATCATGCTTTGCATTTCCCACATTCCCCGCTATGTTTATTTGCGCTGGCAGAGATGAATTATGGGAAATCATACGGCAGGTCGTATGAGCCGCCCGTGCAGGTCTCGGGGAGCGAACAGAGCTGAGAGGATATTCTATGTAAATGTTTCTTCAGCAAGTGTAATGGGGTAAAGTGGTGCAATGTGCAAAGTGAGCTGTTGAATATTCCTTTTCAATTATGTTTTAATGAACTGTGACAATGTGGGGCTCAGAGGGGAAATGTCGATGAAATATTTGCTTCAAATTTAATTTTAAAGTGGTGAGACAGCAGGAGGGCCGAGAGGAGATGTGCAGAGAGATGTTGACTGATTTCACACACGCAAACAAACAAACAAACACAAACATACGCTTAGAAGTAAAGGTGCTAACTAGAACCATAAAGGGTTCTTCGGCTTGTCCCCACAGGAGAGCTCTTTTGATTCCTGGTAGACCCTTTTATAGGCAATATAATTATATAGACTATAAAAGGGTCTATATAGTTGGAATTGGAACCTGAACATGAAGGGGTATACCTAGAACCATCTGTGGAGAGGTTCCACCCAGAACCCCCCAGACCCTTCTATAGTGCAATGATTCCACTTAGAACCCTCTCTAGGGGTTCTATCCAGAACCTTTCAACCTTCTGAGGGTATTATCTAGAACACACTCAGTGGACTCTACTGAGAACCTTTTTATTTTTCAAGGGTTTTATCTAGAATACACTCAGAGAGTTTTACTGAGAACCTTTTATATTCCAAGGGTGTATCTAGAACCTGCCCAGGGGTTCTACTGAGAAGCTTTTATATTCCAAGGGTTTTATCTAGAACCCACAAAGGGGTTCTACCAAGAACTTTTTTACATCCCAAGGGTCTTATCTAGAATCCACCCAGGGGCTTTTATCGAAAACCTTTTAGATTCCAAGGGTTTTATCTAGAACCCACCCTGGGGGTTCTACCGAGAACAGTTTTATATTCCAAGGGTTCCACGCAACACACTCATGAGTTCTACAAAGAACCTTTGCATACGACAAGGGTTTTATCTAGAACACACCCAGGGGTTCTACCAAGTGCCTTTTGGTAATATATTACAAAGAACCTTGAAGAACTCTTTCCTCTAAAAAGGGTTCCTTGGATGAAAAGAGTTCTTAATAGAACCCTTAGTCTTACAAAGCACCTTGGCAAAGCCTTTCTTTAAAAAAAAAAAAGGGTTCACCAGAAGCAAAAGGCTCTGGGTAGAACCTCAGCCCTCCAGGAAGAACCCTTTTGGAACCCATAATTTCTAAGAGCGCGCTTTCACATTCACGAGAGCTCAAAGTAATCCATCGAGCCTTTTCTCTCTTCACACACTGACTCAGGTTTAAAGTGATTTACTAGCTCTTTCTCACCGACTCACACTCAAACACACACACACACACACCTCGTCACAACCTGCGCTGTCAAAATAGCCGCCACACACAGCCAATCACGGCGCACTTCAAAGGCCTTCTCGCCCAATTGCATTTGGCAGCCCAGCTCCAGATCACAGCTTACTGAGCAGAGCAGAGAACTGTTTCTGAGTTAACATCCCCCAGCAGAATGCCTTTTATGGATAAACCAA
>JAJHUR010080465.1:0-20994 GCA_027495735.1 Lutjanus campechanus | reverse complement strand
CACAGAAATAATAACACACTGCTCTCCCTTATGTAATAAAATAATAAAAAAGTATTGATATCAATGATTCTGGCCCTGAATTACTGGGTAACAGAGAAAAACCAGATCTTGCAGTATTGCCCACCCCTACTGTCAATGAAATGTATCCCTGCGAAATTGGAGGAATGTTTTTCAACACTGATCTAAGTGTGAACATTTTAGGCAGAATTGATGAGCATGACGGCAAAAACAAAGGTTAAATATAACCACCTGCAGAGATTTGTCTGCCACTGCATTCTTGATTTAAGCGCACAGTCGGTGTGAAAATGGTGATTGATGAGCCCATCTTCTCATTTCTCTCCTGAACATCAGCTAACAGAATACATTTAGAGCACGCATGATGCTCCACAGCCTGTGGATGCCAAGGCAAGCAGCCTACTCACTGTCAGTTCCACTTGATCTGTCACAGGGGCCAGCACACGGTGGGCTCCACACGGTGAATCTTTAACTAAAAAGTGCTGGTGGATACCTGGTCTCCAGGACCTGAATGAATAGTCATGCTCCTGCTCACCGTTCATGGTTGTGTGAGCCTCATGTGCTCAGTCAGGCTTGACCATCACTCTGCCGCTCTAAGCAGTCTACAGCCACTAGTGTTCTCCATGCTGTAGTGTGCAGCATCCACCCACACATCATTACACGTAAGAATACAAATTCTCAGACACTAATCAACAAATCAGCTGACAGGAGACCTCCCATCTCTCCCATCAGGAATAAGTCTTTCGGCACAGGCTACGTTTGGGACCAACCATAACAAACTGCCCTTCAATTACACCATCCTTAAACAATGGGGAGAGAATGGGCTGGAAATAGCAACGGAAAGATAGGTAGGAGGTGGCTGTGTGAGTTGAGACTCAGAGTCGAGGGATATGAGTTTATTATTGGCTGCCAGACAGACTTACTGACTGGATTGTGCTGACATTATTGGTATTTCACCTGTTCTCCTGAGGAGAGATGTTGGAGAAACTAATAACCTGACTCCACAAACCCTCCACACTCCCACACCTAATTTGTTATGGACAGAAATGGGCGAGGCTTAATTAAGAGTTTGTTATATTAATTACTAATTGATTAATCTAATTTTCACACATGTGCATTTCTTACAGCCCGGTCCTCTGGCTGAAATATTTTATGTTTGAAGGCTACAGTGATTGTGCTGATGCAGGGCATCAATGATATTGTGAATAATTCTTTTGCCTCACATACATCATTCCTTACACCAATGCATCATTCAGGTTTTGTTTTGAACAGGCTGTAAAGGCAGAAAGGTCCTTGAGCTAGTCTATTGGATCTTTTAGTACATCACAAATTCATCAGAATTGTGTGAGCCAACAATGCAATCAATTTATTTTACCTGAACAAACTTTTGTTATTCTGCTCTAGGGCATGGACAAGGATGCCTTTGAGAAAAAGTTCAACACGATGGAAGTGGATTTTATCCGCAGTCAGCAGGTGTTTTGTCGAGACGTCCTGAAGCTGAGTCCTGGACAGCGGGCAGTGATCAGCAATGGCAGGGTGAGTGGACTCCAGTACAGATTAATTAGCATCCTCTTAGAGCTGCAACGATTACTCAATTAGTCGATTATTAGAAATAATATTAATGGTCAGCTATTTTGATAATCAGTTAAAGGGACAGTTCACCCCAAAATCAAAAATACATATTTTTCCTTTAGTCCGTAGTGCTATTTCTTCTGAGCTGTTTTGGTACAAGTTGCTGAGTTCTGGTGATATCGGCCGTGGGGACATATGCCTTGTCTGCAATACAGTGTAACTAAATTCGGATTGTTGTGCTCCAATCCACACACCTTTTTGTGAGCAGTTTGATGTAGGAGCTACTCTCTGTCTACTGTAAAGAAAGCAGTTCTGGTAGATTCCATCGTAGAAATAAAGTAGTTCCTGCATGAAACTGTTGACAACAAGGTCTGTGGATTATCTTGAGTAACTGGGTCATGATGTCTGGAAAGAGCCATTGCTGTTGAGTTTTTTAAAGGTATTTTTTTGCGCTTTGAGCACTACAAATTGAGGGCCATCTACTTTCGTTATTTTTAAGAGAAGGCAGACATCTCTATGGCCAGTATCTCCAGAACTCTGCAACTCACAACAAAACTAACGATGGATAAATAGAACTACAGGTAAGGGGATTAATATGCATTTTTGATCTTGGGGTGAACTGTCCTTTTACTTTTTCCTGTCATTTTTCAAGCAAAAATGTAATTTGCTGGTTCCAGCTTCCTAAATGTAAGAACTGGCTGCCTCTTCTTTGTTATTTGTGATAGTAAATAAAGAGCCTTTGGAGTTTGGCTCGTTTGTTGAACAAAAGATGCAATTTGAAGATGTGGCTTGTGATGAGCATTTTTTTTTCACAATTTTTTGACATTTTATAGACAAAACGAAGAACCGATAAATCGTGAAAATAATCAGCATATTAACTGATAATTAAAATAAGTTGCAGCCATACATCTTTTCAGGTACAGTATTTAAGACAAGTGATCCATAATTAACTGTATGCAAAGTTATACAGACCACATTACGTTGTCAGAAAGGTAAAAAGCATTGGTTAAATGTTGCTGCTGCTGTTTGGTACAGTGGAGCTGGATCCTCTAAGCCTCTGCACTTTAGATGATTTTCCCTCTTGTGTTTTCCTTAGTACTGTCAAATCAGCATGACTGTTTCTCAAAGGTCACAGGTGGCACAAACTGCACTGTGTGTGCGTGTGTGTTTGTGTGTCTGTATGTGCTGACTGTATGTGTGCACAGAGCTGATGACTGATGCCTCAGCAGCAGTGATGCTGACAGCTAGGGACGAAGAGTCCAGCCTCTGAGATGGCAGTAACAATTAATATCATTTTACATTCCTCTGCTGCAGTAGCAGGACTCTGTGCCCAAAATAGAAAAGGGGGAAAACACACTCACTGAATACCATGACTTTAAGTGGATAAAACACTGTTACAATCAAATTACATTTAACACCCACTTGGCAAACGGTAAATAATACATGCTGAGATAAGAATTGGAAAAGTCGTGTTCTGACTGGGTTCTTTTCCTCGTGTCAGATACTCGGCCCGTTTGAAGAGCAGGAGGAATTCACTGTGGAGGATTTTCACTTGCTGGAGAAGATTACACTGAGCGGTTCTGCAGAGAAAGTCAAAGCCCAAGTTAAACAGATGGGGATGAAGCCAAAGCAGTATGTTTGTATTTTTTTATTTTTTTTTACCTTGCTCTGCAAGCAAAAATGTCTCTTCTTTCTTTAACTATCTGTGGTAGGGCTGGGCAATACATTGATATTATATAGATATTTTGATATGACACTACAATATTGTCTTAAATTTTGGATATCAGTATATCGTGATATGTCATAATTAATAATATGAATAATTAATTATCAATAATTGCTTTATTAATTTAATAATGTTAAGTAGTCATAGTAATCATCAAATTAATAACTATATAAAAAAATATTGTGATATTTGATTTTGTCCTTTTCACGCCACGCTTATTTTACAGAGCGTTATTTTAACGAAAATGTATATATTGAGATCTATATCTCAGCGTAGCCTAAAATTTAGAGCCTGACTAATATATCGATCAACTGATATTATCTGCTTATATGAGCCTATCACAGATATATCGATATCGGCATATATGTTTTCTGATATGCATGCAGGTTTAAATGCCAGAAACTATGCCTCTTGTTTTACGACCTACCACTAATTGACTGTATTTAAATAGTCATTAATGCTGATGATAGCTGTTAATTTGATTTTTAATTTCTTTATTTCTCAGTATAATTTCTAAAAAATGTTTCACAATGTATATTTTAAATTACTTAACATGCTAAAAAATATTGAACTTAAATATTCTTCAAAAAAAAGGATTTATTTAAGAAAGCAGCTTTTGAGAAACTTTGCATAGTCATATTGGCGCAGAGTCCACTTAGAAAAAGTCTAAAAATTCATTATTCCAGCCACCATATTGGTAGTCAGTCAATTTTTCCCAACTGCATTGATCTAAAAATTTCCAGCTGGGCTCTACTAAAAATATCAGGTTTCTGTGAACAAATGCTCCTCTTATTTTCTTGCACATGTGTGTTATATCAAGTATTTTGTGTAATGAAGACAATATCAGTTTGAAGGTACAGTATCATTAACAGAGGCTACCTTGTTAACAGCGTGACATCACATTATGAGAGCTCTGTTTGACATCTCTCCTAATGTGTAGCATTAATAAATGATGGACTGACCATGCTACTCCTCTTTCCCTGTAGTGCCAGTGACTTAGTTATGAAAGTTGATGCCCTCCTAACTGCAGCACCCAAAGGAGAGGTCAGGAGGGATGTCCACTTTATCAAAGACAGCCACAGGTGGGCAACGATTTCTTTCTGTTTACTGTCCTATTGGCTCTGCAGTCTCACAAGGAAGTGTTTATTCTCCTTTTGTTGTAATAGATCTGAAAATTGCTACGCCATCATTTCAAGCAGTCTAGAAAGGCGAATCTTTTGATTTGCAGTTCTGCTGAATAAGGGTTGTTTAACCTTGTGTTGCTGAATCCGCTTTGGTGTGCTGTTCTCCTCCTCAGTGTGCTCCATCTCTCCCCGCGGGAAAACGAGGTGTTCTATGATGTTGTGGCCATCGTTGACCCCCTCACTAGGGAGGCACAGAAGATGTCTGCTCTACTGATTGTAAGCTGTATTCTTCTCTCCAATTCTTGTCCATCGAATCCTTCAAGTCACTGTCACTGAAAGGAAGGTACAGAAACACAAAGTTTGACAAGGTGCAAACGTTTAGATAGAATTTTAATGCCTCATGCTGGTGACAGCCATGTCCATAGGCATTATGTTTTCAGCTTGTCTGTCTGTCCGTCCATCCATCCTATTCTTGTAAATGCAACATCTCAGAAATGCCTTGAAGAAATTTCTTCAAACTTGACACAACACAACTTTTATTCAAGGATGAACTGATTAGAATTTGGTAATCAAACGTCCAAGTTCACTGTGACCTCATGTCCTGTTTCATTCTTGTGAATGCAATGTATCATGAACACCTCGGTAAAATTTCTTCAAATTTGTCACAAATTTCCCCTTCGGACTTGAAGATGAACTGATTAGAATTTAGAGCTCAAAGGTCAAGGTCACTGTGACCTCACAAATTAGTATTTTTGGCCATAACTCAAGAATTCATACGCTAATTATGACAAAGTTTCACACAAATATCTACTAGGATGAAATTATTAGGTGAGATGAGATGAAATTTTAGATCCAAAAAGTCCAAGATCAACTTTACTGTGACATCATAATGTTCTGCAAAAACTAGTGGCGTTTTCATATTAAACTGAAAATTGATTGAAATGAGCTTTCAGTTTCAATAATAGTATCAAAAGGCAGAATCGCTGATTGTCCATAATTTTTACTTTTTTTTTTTACTCCACCCACGCCTACTTGCAGCATCTGGCGCATGTTCAAACAAAAACAGCAACACTTAAAAGAAGACACAGCGTAGCTTACAGGACGTTATATCACACTTGTTATCATATAGCTTGTCTTTTTAAAGAAGAATTTGAAAATGTAAATGAGAGTTGTTGGGGCATAAAACCTGTAATCTGTTGATCTTGACAAATCAAGACTCGGCAGTGATAGAGCTGTCAATGCTAAACAAAAATGTTTAAATCAAAAAATAGAATCAAATCATGACCTTAAAATCATTGCAAATAATGGATTTGGAGAGTCCCTAGCAAAAACACTTGACGCTCTCTCTCAGTTCTGTCTACTCCTGTAAAAGTAGTCTATAAAGTTAAGACATTATGTTTCTTACTGGAAATTATTCACTGGACTCATACATGCCTATAGTAGTAACTTCCATTTTGTCAAAAAACACATGTATTACCTTTTATTCAATTCTTTCAAAATCTTAATTACATTTATGTACAGTATGTGAGTCTAAACAGACATGGATGGAAACTGGAACTTGACAAGCTGGCAGAGATATACGACTGCATGGTTCCCTTTCTCTTTTTTTATGTCCTTTTTACATGATTATATTATTTTTTGCACACTATTTAAGATATTGTGCCTTCCAAAAACATTTATTGAATCAGTAGAGTTGATCAGAAAAGTAGAAAAAGTCCCAGCTTTATGCTTATGCTTTCAACTAGTATGCTTATTTACTCTTTACAGATAATGTTATTTAGAAACCATTTACCTAGTGGGCTTAGTTTCACTGAATCCCATTAGCTGTCTCCTGCATCTTGCTGGAGGCTTGCTGTGGTGAAGAATTTGACTTGGGTGAATATGAAAATATGACTCACCGTGCCTTTACAGACAGCCAGTCAGACAGCCACCTTCAGAAGCTGTTGCTCGCAGTGTACACTTTTCTGAAGTGTACTGCAGTATGCAGGAGAAATTATGATGCCAGCGTATCAGCATCACAATTGACTTTAAGGATGGCAGCTCAGTCCGCTCGTAACCACTGGCTCATTATTTTTTGGCCGTTGTTATATTGTGAAAGATGTTATCTAAGAATATATGCTTTGTCATTTGACAATGAGATCCTGTTGTCTGTATAGTTGGAGTAATAGGGCAGTGGAGCTAGGAGGTGTCTTCAGTCCTTTTGCTCAGTGAAGGCTTGTGTGTCTCTTGTAACTCTGCTGGGCTGGGCTTGGGCTGTACTTTGCTCCTGATTTCTAACTGGGTCTCTTCTTCTGTGACTCATGCAGGTGCTCAGTCAAGTGGTCAATGTAAGACTGCAGGTGTTTATGAATTGCAGGGCCAAGTTGTCCGAGATGCCCCTTAAGAGGTAAGCTCCATCTCCAACAGTAATTAAATTTTCCTGTTTGGCTTGTTTGTGTATCCTCTGACCGCTGCAGACTTAGCATCTCTGCCTCGCTCCTTCCCTTTGTAAGATTATACTGCACAGATGCAATCTGCTTAATAACACCACCTTATTGCTTTGGGCCTCCCCTTGCATCTCTGGGCAAATTGCTTACAGCTTGCACTGTTGCAGTTCAAGCCATGCAGTAAAAACAACAAAGTAAAAAACAAAACACCTAATGAAAGGTTGAAATCGTCCATTAACATTCACACCACTGAGTGACTGTTAGTCATTATATAATTTGGGTTGTTTTCCTTTTTAATTTGTTCCATAATGGGTTGAGTCATTTGTAGTGTTAGTGTACTGAAAAAGCTCAAATGTTTTTTTTTTTAATACCAAATGACAGAAACTTTCAAGGGAGTTTACCCTCACTTTTGAGGGACAATTTACAGTCTGACCTTCATTGACCTCCATCACAGACCAGCAGGAATTGAACTGATGGAAATAACTCTTCCCCCGCAAATCACTCACAAGCTTCCTGTTCCCCAGAGTGACAATTGCCTGTAATTGACACAAATGGCTACGTGATTTTCACATGTAAGATAAATACTCTGGATGTCTGCAGTCAAGCTGTTATGAGCTGGTCCCCTAATCCTGTATTTCATAGTACAGAAACATTTCATGTTATAAGCTTTTGTGACAGAAATGTTTTGTTTTGTTTGTTGCTTGCATCCGTGCATTCAGCCACTGAAAATGTGAGTACCTGGGCAGAGGAAAGACTCTTGAAAGCCAAAATTTTGAACTCTTGGCAACATAATGTTTTATCAAGGAACCTCAGAAGATTCCATTGTGGGGAATTAAATGAGACAATGGAGCTTTGTTCTGTTTTTTGTATCTCATCATAAAGATGCTCTTTAGGGTTTCAAATTTTGTGCATGTTCCTTAATCTATAGTTGAACATGTCAACAACCAGTCGATTCATCAATAATAATTAATACAAAAATTGATACAACAGGTGCCTGTTTTCTCAGTTTAAGGTAAACTTTTTTAGAGACATTAGTTAAGTGAAACATTAATTCATGAAGCACAAACGGTATAATTAAACAATGAAACGACTGCTCTTGTCAACCTGAAAACCTGTGAGCTCCGGAGAAGTAGTACTTTATCATTATTATTATCATTGTTATCAGTACATTATCGTTACATTACGTTATCAGTTAGGGCTGCGCTACATGGTAATAAAATCATTTGCGATTATTTTGGTAGACATTCCGATATGATTCACAGCTAGTAGGAATGATCATTTTTGCATCACAATCTTTATTTTAACTGGAAAAAAACTGTTAAAATTGTGATGATGGGGAATTTGTTCGGGGTCTGTATCAAACAAACATGTTTTCTTACATCTGGAGAACAAGATTTGTAGGCAAGGGCATCTCTGCAACACTACAGTACTTCATTATTATACTGTTTTGTCACACTTTTTACTCTTATCCAAACATTACAGCTTCTACTGATTTGGATATTGCACTTGGCCGTAATGCGATTTCAGTAATATGTGCAGCCCTATAAATGGTTAATACACTCTTAAATCAGTTAAATTTTTAACAGTGATTAATTGATTAATGATTAATTAGAGATGGTGCTGATCAGATAGTAAATATTGGTATCGATCTGGTACTGGCCAAAATCACTGGATTGGATATCAGAAAAAAGTATAGTACGAGTATACGATAGTACAAGTATAATACGATATGAACCATTGGTATAAACCATCACAAAAATACTTAACTAAACTTTAAGTGACCTACTGTAGAGAGAACAATGCACAGATGAAATTTATTTTAATCTTGAAAGTTTGAATGGTGCTGACCAATCAACAGTGCTGATAAAAGTTCTGTGTTAAGAGGTTTAAGTGAAATCAAGCAGCATTATTGCTTGACCGAGTTATGTTATGGGCTCTGCATCTGTGCTTTCATAGGAGAAGATAATTTGTTTCACAGATTCCCAGCATGACATTTTTAGATGGCTAGGCTATGCAAAGTGCATCCAGGTACATGTGTTTTTAACAGCTTAATTGTTTAAGAGAGGGAAAAAGACAGCATAGGATTAATTTTCGTGTTGGCGGATACTCAGTGGTGTGATATTGGACATTTAAGAAAAATGATATTGAGCCATCCCTGTGATTAATCATTAATATCCCCAATACTGATAATGGGTGGCAGCTAGTTTATAACAGCAGATGAGTTTTGTAACCACAAAGTTACAAGTTCTCTGCTCGATGTCCCTTGTGAAGCCATAAGCTTGGTAATCCTATAGCCCAACCCTGGAGACACTGCTGTCAGTGGACGCACATGAATCCTTTTCTGCATCAGTGAGTTCATTTCATTCACATTCACTTCACTACTTCTCATCGCGGTAAGACCGCAGCGGAGACCACAGGGCTGCTCATCTTCTTTCTCTCAATTCTCTTCTTGTGGAGAATTGGTCATCTCACGAACAAAGCAATCGAATGAAGACAGTGTGCTTCCCCAGGTGTACTGGGGTTTCTTCCTCCTTAACTACAACCTGTCTCTCACCACTTACCTGTGCTGTTGCAGCGGCTCCCATCTCACCCTGGAGTCCACAGTCCCTCTGTAGCTGCTCTGTTCTGGTGCACAGAAACACAGCTACTGTGGTGGGAATTAACTTTGCGAAATCTCCCTGTGAATAAGAAATGTCATGATATACCTTTGAGGATGGGAAAGCATTCTAAATAAAAAGAATTAGCATTGGTAATGTTTATCATCTGCCACGTTATCTACACTCATTATGACTCCTCGATGTCATAGGGCACACTGAAGAAAAGCAATTAGCATAAAGATTAGCCTGGAGCTAGCGTCTGCGACAACTGAGTAATAACGGAGAAAGGGAGCATTTCTGGTGCACAGACTACTGCACATATTTCGGTTATTGGCTGAGCTGGAACTCTGGCAAGTAATAGTATTAGATTCCTCACTTTGAAGAGATTGTATATACCCAGCTGTCACAACAGAGCAAATCTTTCCTGTTCTAGAAAGAGGACTATTGCACAACATGGCATCATTTTAGTGCTTGCTGAAGAGGACCGTCTGTTTGTTGGATGAAATTGTTGACTCAGTTTGGTGGCAAAAAATCCTGGGGGATATGCACCATTTTAGGGCTTTCAATTGTTAGGTATTATGTCAATTCACTATTGATGGGTAAACGCTTTAACTTTGATCATCTCTGCTTCTCTTCTCAGCTTTTACCGCTTTGTTTTGGAGTCTGATGTGGCTTTCTTGGCCAACGACACAGTGTCTCCAGGACCAGTTGCCCGCTTCATGGAGCTCCCAGAGTCTCCACTTCTCACCCTTAATATGATCACACCGGAGAGCTGGATGGTGGAGGCTGTCCGCAGCCCCCATGACTTGGATAACATCCACCTGCAGGAGGTATCTTAGCTCTTTAGTCATTAATACCAGCGGTCTTATCATTCTCACCCCTTAATTAAGGCAGAGGTGCTTTCTATTAATCATTCCCCTGTTGTGTTTTTTTGTCTTCTGCAATTTGCGATTTCACCACAGGTCAGCGGGGTTGTGACAGCAGAGTATGAGCTGGAGCACCTCTTGCTGGAGGGCCACTGCTTTGACCTGTCAACCGGCCAGCCTCCCCGTGGACTGCAGTTTAACCTGGGCATGAGTCGGGACCCACTCATGTATGACACTATTGTCATGGCTAACCTGGTCAGCAGCCTTCTATACTCAATACAAGGGTTACAAGACAGTTCCCATGCATAGATGACATGGATATCATAGTATTTTATTACAGAGGGTATGCACGTGGCGTTACAGTATGTGTAATTTGCAGTGAGTACACCCACAGAGTGGCAGAGAGACAACTGAGTTGCAGCGTTAACATTCACGAGACCCAGACCAATATATTACAGATATAATTGGCTGAATCACAGACATATCCATATTGGCACGTTTTCTGGTATGCACTGTTTTTTCTTTTTTTTTACAGAACAGATGATGCAGTAAACAATGCTTTAGCTGACTTAGGTTTAGCACATTGGGAATATATGAGGACAAGAGAATCTCCTTGGCAACTGTAAATGCCCCTAATTGACTAGCAGTATCAACATCGTTGCAAAAAAGTCCATAAATGGTTGCCATTTGTTGTAGAATTTGCTCATTCTTTATATTCATAGTGTTCATTTTTAGAATTGGTTGACAGTGTCTATGTTAAAAAATTTAACTACAGCATATTAAACTTAAATATGCTTTAGTAAAGGTATTTGTTTAGGAAAGCAGCCTTCTTAGGACCTTTGCGTAGTCATATTGATGGACAGTCCACATAGAAAAGGTCTAGAAATTGATTGTATTTTCTGCCATATCATTAATCTGTGAATTTTTCCCCACTAAACTTGGTATTGGCATTGGTTTCAAAAACCCCATATTGGTTGGGCTCTAGCCCAACAGATGACAACACAAAAAATGCATCTAAAATGGCATAGAGCTCCTGTGCGAATGACTGTACAAATAGGTTCAACAAAAAATCAGAGCGATCTTTGTACAAACATGCATTGTATCATGCACCCTGACTCCAAAGAAATACTGCAAACATGAACAACGCTCCATGCAAACATGTCTCTCCAGTAATGTAGTAAAATAAAAATATCTTTATAAACCTGCCCACATATAATCAGGCTTTTGTATGCCTTCTGTCTTTGATTTGTGTGTTTCCCCAGTCTCAAAATCAGGTACATATAACTCTTAGGAAACCCAATTTCTGACCAAAATGCCAATGTCAGTGGACCCCTGTGTTTTTGGGAAGTTGTAAGAATCACTGTCGCGTCCAACTGCTTTGTATTCAGACAGATAATGGTTTGTTTTACTCCTGGTTTCGCAGTTTTCCCTACTTAACTCGGGCTTGTTGCAGAATGTTTTGCCACTCAGTCCGACTGAGGAGGTGTCTTCAAGTGGGAAAAGTGACGTCAGTGCATACCCTCTACAGCAGTAAGAACTGTTTGGTGCCAGAGTTGAGAAAACAAGTGTGAATTGTATGCTTACAGTAAATACTCCTGCTGTTTCAACCACAACAGGGATATTTCCAGCTGAAAGCCAATCCTGGTGCTTGGATCCTGAGATTACGTAAAGGGAGATCCGAGGATATCTATCAGATTCTCTCGTGAGTACACACCAGTATCTCGATCTTCAATGCCATTCCAGTCTTCTGTATATATATATATGTATATATATATATAAATAATATATACACACTCGTGTGTGTGTGTGTATATATAACTATATGTATATAGAGTTAGGTAATGATGCTAATTAGGGCTTCATCAGTAGCTCAGCATCAAGGTTGTTTTCAGCTACCTCTCCATTACATACCGGTAGCTATGAAACCCATCACTATGGTAACATGGAGAGCTGCTGACACTGTAGCAGCTCAAGGTTTTGATGAGTGCAGGGAGTTCTGCTCACCACAGAGGGGAGAGAGACAAGTAGGAGGAGAGGGGTGCTATTAAAGAGAAGACAGAGTGGAGGGATGATTCAGCTGGTCACCTGCCACGACGCCATCCACCTCAGACTGCAAAATAACAGCAAGCAGAATGTGTTTTAGTTAGGACGGCGTAGGTGTCAAAGGCTGCATATACGAGACAGAGTGCGTTGGCGTTGTCTAATTTCCCAGGACGAATGGAAACAGTATTGTGCCTTGGTTGATTTGTTGCATTTTCAAAATGCAGGTTTTCAGGCCTTGTATAGTTTTAATTCTGTACTTTTAACTTTAATTAAAATGTATTGTGGTACTTTTGACTTTGATCTAAAACAAATTCTTATTTTTCAAAACCGTATCACATCATTTCAATTTAAAGTAGAAATCTGTAACACATTTACTGTAATAAATAATAAAATGACCATGATATGTCATCAGAGATTAAGGAAACATGCTAAATTGAAATTCTCACTTCTGACAAGAATGCCACCGGGTTGGACATGAAATGTGGCGCAGTGATGCAACGGAGATGCAATGAGATAGGATGGATTGGCCTGTCCAGCTGTATTGGTATTGACATATATTAGTCGATAAACATCAGCTATACTAATATCTGACTCGACAGATTGTCAAAGCATTTAGTTTAAACTTTCCAGTCAAATTCAAAGTATGTTTGTGAGGTTTGTTGATTAACTTTACCTTAATATTTATTATTGCTTTACACAGACTTTAATAATCTTTTAGAGGGAGTAGGTGTTTATAATGGTTAAACTGCGCAATTTGTTAATGGAGTCTGGCAGGCAAAAGGCAGGCAGTGACTTAACTCAAACTCCAGGGTGTATTTTCGTAGCAGTGGGCTTTTGTTTTCAGGATAACGAGCTTAGCTTTACATTGACAGACGATTGTCAGCTGATCAAATTGCAGTGGAGGACTCTGTCGCTTGTTATTGTCAAAGTATAATGCGCTTTCATCTTGTGCTCCTGCTTCCTGCTTGAACTTCCTTGAGTCTGGTGAGGAGGGAGTGGGGAGAAACACGTCACTTCAATCATTGATCGAATATTAATAGGGGATTCAATTTATTTGATATACTCTCTATGGCTCTGAACCCGTTATTTGACTGCAGATTTCATTTTTTGGACATGCAATTGCTACATATTGCTCATTGTCATAACAAAGGGCACTAATTCTTCACTGTTAGGTTGCAATTATGTCTCAGATCTCAAGCATGTATGTGAGTCTGCATGGGCAGCTGTAGTGCATCATACTAGATGTCCCTACAATCACAGATATTGTCCTCTCTGGCTATCCTCACATAAGATTTAGGACACATACAGCCCTCGGTTCCTCTGGAATCATATCAGACAACCAAGATTTATTCCCCAATCCTCTAGGTGAAGCTAAGAGGTGATGTCATTTTTCACCTTGGCAGTGTCATTATTCTTGTGGTTAGCGGCACTCTGCTCTGGTTAGGTGGCCGATCAGAGTCTAGTGGGAGTGTCTGTGCTCTCTGGTCCCAGAGCCTGCGTTTTCCTCTTGCACCCTGTGCTGCCACTGCGCCTCGCCCTGACAGCGATGAATGAGATGGCCAACTCTCCTCTCCTCAGAGCAGGGATACAGATTGATCTCTGGCGCTTTCTAACACAAGCCCTAAAGGCTGAGTTGCATCAGTGACAGCAGAGGGGGCAAAATGCAAGCAGCATTTCAGCATACTGGGAGTGGGGCACTTTTGGCTCAATGAGGAGGGGGCATTAATCATAGTGATAAGGTTAGTTTTTTGCTTTTAGGAAACACTGGGGTCGTAATGGCTTGCTGTGCTTCATAGCCTTATTGCTCATCTCTTCCTGAATTTTGCTCCCTGGTGTTTCACCGTCGGACCCTGCAGATCCCGTCTGCCAAAACAGATTCTCCACTGAGCAAATCAGTCCTAAAACAATTACAGTGAAAGGCCAGTGTTACGCAATCAATACTGTACAGACTTTGTCATTAAATCTACCAGTATATACAGCAGGGCTGGGAAGTAGTGATGGATAAAATAATGGGAAGGTGATTCTTAATGATGATGGAGGGTAATGAATATGGTCAGAGTGTCACCCTGGCAGCTGTCCCAGTATCCGCTTTTAAGTGTGTGCTCTCACTGTCTGTCCATTAGCTGCTGTTGACTCCTTCATGAGACAAGTCTATACTGTACATTTTCTCTGCACTGTTGCCATGGCTGAAACGTGGCTTGAACTAACCTCAGATAGACTGATTGGTTGAGTAGTTCTGTAAATGCTTATGTAATGTATACCTGTAAATTATATAAGCATTTTAGTAAGTGGTAATGTAGCTATTTGTAGCAATGATTAATGCACAGGCTGAATTTGTTGGCCTGAAGGTAGCTTATCAGCTGTATCATTGAAAAGTCTAAAAACTTGCCTGCAAATACCAGTATTGAATGATTTTAGATAGTAAATGGTCTGGCCCCTATTCTTCAGTTCCAGAGATAAACACAGCCTGTCCTTGGCCTGTGAAGTACAGTTACCAGCACAAGTTTGTTTATATTATATCTCTGTGTCCCTGCTGGCTCACCTGTCAATCAAACACATACATTGGCCCGCCTGCTCAGAGATTTGGAGGCTTTAACCCTTTAAAGTATTTCGGATATATCTTAAAAGATCTTTGTTTTTCTTGTATTAAAGGGACAGTTTACCCACAAATAAAAATACATATTTTTTCCTCTCACTCGGAGTGCTCAATCATTTCGGTGATTTTTCAAGCAAAAATGTCAGAAAATAGATCCAGTCTCATAAACGCTGCTTTTCTTTGTCATTTATGAGAGTAAATGAAGATACTTTTGGTTTTGGATTGTTGGTTGGACAAAAGAAGCAATTTGACAAGGTCACTTTAGGCTCAGGGAAATTGTCTTGAGCATGTTTTGCAATTTTTTTTGACACTTTATACACTAAATGAATAACCAGTTGACCATGAAAACAATTGTCAGATTAATCAATAATGAAAATAATTGTTACTTGCAGCCCTAATCTGGGCATTACCTGGAGGAACTTAACGGCATCAGTGTCTCTGGAGCTTACGCTGCCAGCACCCTTGTCCAAAGTGCGACCGAGTTACATGTGAGAATAGAGCAGGTCATTGTCCGGAGTGAAAGATTGGGCATGTTGATGACTTTGCACAGTGTGCAGCTGCTTCGTACTCTTTTCTGCTTGCCTGTATTTTGCATTCCACTCTGTCGTTGTTTGTTTGATTTTCATATAGACTCTCTGCCAGTCAATATCAGCCTACATGAGTCTAATTTTTTTACCTCCCGTTTAATGTCTGTCTTTGTCATCTGTTGCGTGAAATTTCATACAGTCGGAGAACATAAAACTGTGCATCCTGCAAATCTCAGCACACCACGAAGCATCTCTCCTGCCAGGCAAGCAGATTGGAGTCACGCTACCCACCATTTACATGTTTGAAAGGGCCTGTTTCACAGGACGTTGTCCAGAGTTCATATGTAGAAACAGCTTTAGACTAATTAGCTGCAGACACGTCGTCCAAATTTCATAATAATTGATTTTCTCTCACTGTGACAGTAATAACGTTTTTACTCTTTCTCCACTTTTTCAGGCATGATGGAACCGATTCCCCGGCAGATGCTGCTGACGTCATAGTTGTGCTGAATAGTTTCCACAGTAAGATCATCAAAGTCAGAGTGAGTTTGTTTCTTGGAATTCTAGATTTCTCGTAATACTGGACAATATTCAACGTACGCAAAACTGCTCTTTCAGCAGGTGGCAAATTCAGGATGTCAGATTGATTTTGCACATGACGAAATCACTGAGGAAGTCTTTGTTTTGTGTTTCCTTTCTTATCATAGGTGCAGAAAAAGGCTGATAAGATGAATGAAGATCTTTTAAGTGAAAATAGTGAAAGCAAAGGCATATGGGACTCCATAGCAAGGTGTGTTCTATTCTGTTCTTACATACTACTCAAATGTGGTTGGTTTCAGTAGGTTAAAAACCCTCCTCCTGCTGACTGACAGAAGCAACTGTGAGCTCATTGATTGGTGGATTCACTATTGTTCCTACTGTTTGTTAATAATGCATTGCGGTTTCAGGAGATCTTATTCCTCCCCTCGACCCAGGCTGCACTATTATGCTGTAAGATCTAGTCTCGCAAAAAATATGTGCTTCTGTAGGTATGTGTGTGTGTGCATTTGTGTGTTTCCCCTCCCCAACACTTCCTAACTGTGTGATCCTGTCTTCTCACTTAATGCTTGCTGTGTGAAGTGTTTGGAGCACTTTTGAGAAAAGGTAGGCAGTGTTGCTGGAAGCCATTTAACACCTGAAACTTCTTTGTCATACTCATTAGCATGCAGTGTTTATTGGTTGCTTTCAGATGCTGCGCTGCTCTCCTAAGTTTTGTAATGAATGAGAATGACTAAATAATATATGCAGGATATGGTAATGCTGTACTGCTGTTAAGTATGATATTAATTAACATTTTCATGTTTTCTTTTGTATTTATTTATTCATTCCAGTGTGACTGCCTGTGCAACATGTATGTGTCCATGCATAAGTGCATAAAACATCTACACTGTGTTTTAAAATTGTGAATTTAAATACACTCACTTCGGGAATTCTCCTGGTGGGCCTTAGCGCTCAGATGTGTAAGCCCTGAAGCAGCTTGACTGGGAGAAACAGCCTGCCTGATGTGAGCCAAAATGTTGTTTTGTTATTGAACTTGTATGCTGGCTACCGAGGCTCCCCAGCAATGCCAGGGTGCTGGAAACTGTTGAACTGCTGATTTAGAACCAGCAGTGCAGACTTCATCCTGGTCATGAAACAGTGAACCAGCTCTTAACTCAAGCAACCACTTCAGAGGGGTCTTGGGAGTTTGCTCATCCAGTTTGCTCTAGATATCCTTTAAAGGGATAGTCTGGATTATTTGATGTGGGGTTGTACACATCAAACTACAATAGAGGTCGGACTGCATAGGGTGCTCCAAAATTTTTGATACCGGTTCTTGAATGATACTAACTTCGATTCTGATTTTACAAAATACATTTTAACAAAAAGGAAATTACATTACACATACGGTACAATTACTCACTTCTCAGGAAGAAGCTGGTTAAAGGCCCAGGAGCAGCTGGAGAAACTGTTACTGTTACTCTGAGCACTTAACTCAACCTGGATAACTAGACTAAAATGAAGAAACTGATGGGAGTGTCTGAACAATATTGGATTATATAAATAAATATAAATAACTATCAAATCTCCTTAGGTATTGAAATTTGTGTATCGAATGACAAGGCATTTTTTTAATACTCGCTAGTATTGAATCAATTCGATTGGTATCATAAAATTATAAGAGTTCAATATCTAGCCCTAGTCAGCATGTCCGCAGTTTGGAGAAGTGGAGAGGAGTACCAGCATGGAAGCTAAGCAATGTACCGTTGTGGACAGGGTCAGCAGCAAAAGGTATTTTAGCCTCTTAAAAAAGGCCCACATAAAAAAAATGGCAATATTATTTTACGTGTTAGCTATATTTAGAATATTTTCACAGCTTTATTTTGCCGTTAGACAGCCTTTTCTAACAGGAAACTACCACTCTCTGCAAACCAACCAAACTCAGTAATTTTACCTCTCAGAACACGGGAATTGCTGGTCTACCACTGCCTTGATCTGTTTATTTGTGATATTGTGTGACTATATAGACGATACACTGACTATCAATACGTACTTTATACAATAAGTACATCAAGTAATCTACACTATCCCTTGAAGGGCATTGGAAGGTCTATGACCGTGTGTATTGGGGTGTCTGGCTGTTGCTACGAGGCATCCAGCCCTTGTGCACTTGCAGTAAGACCTGTATCTGTGTTCTCTGCAACAGATCAAGAGTGTTCCTAGTGGGCTCAACCTCAGGGACGAGCTGAGGTGCCCAGAGTAGAATCCTTCATGTTGAAAGTAGCTAATTCAGGTGGTTTGGCTGTCTGATCAAGGCGCTTCCTGGACACTTTGTGTAGACTAGAGGTATTCTAGGCTTGTCCAACTGGGAGGACACCCTGAGGCAGACCCAAAACAAGCTGAAGAGATTACAGATCCCTCCTGGCCTTGGCTTCTGCTATTAGGAGCTTTAGGGCGTCGTTGGGGAGAACAGTATTTGGGCTGTACAGTATAGCCTGCCTCTGCTGTGAGCAGGCCAGATAAGAAGCTGAAAGTGGTTAGTCAGATGTATGAATAGATTCATAATTGAATGTAATCTTAAGACCATTTCCCATGGTATGCTTGCATTTGAGTAATGAATCTACTTAGG
The DNA here is from genome assembly GCA_027495735.1 of Lutjanus campechanus. NCBI lineage: Eukaryota > Metazoa > Chordata > Actinopteri > Lutjaniformes > Lutjanidae > Lutjanus > Lutjanus campechanus. Next base: position 2,354 of record JAJHUR010080465.1, on the reverse strand, counting down.
CCTATAGGTTAAAATAAAATGGTTTCAAGAGACATAACTGCTCCTTAAGTGCCTGTGATGTATGAATCTAAAATTTACTTGAATTTCAACTGCATTTGGAGAGAGTACTTACTTTGGGCTCGTTTCCAGCATATCCTACTTTCAAAACAAGGGTACATAAATCTTAAGCCACTCATCATGTTCAGCAGCAAAGTCTCACAATATATCCAATACTGTGCTCAATTATTCTCTGTCCAACTGGTCCCACTTTAATAAATGTGCTCTGGAGAGTCCCACTCCGTTCTATTAAAGGGATGTCTCTGATTATTTTAAGTGGGGTTGCATGGGGTATTATTGATAGTCATTGTATTAACTACAATGGACGGTGGCCGGCACACCCCAGGAGAAGCAGAGAGGACTACCAGCAGGGGAGCTAAGCTATGAACTGCTGTGGACAGGGTCAGTAACAAAAGGTATTTTTCCACTTAAAAAAAGGCCCACTCAAAAAAGGCCTTACCTTGCCATCAGATGGCCTTTTTGCAATGGGAAACTGATTTTTTTTAAGCCAGATATTGCTCACAACAAAGCAACCAGACTCTTCAAGACAAACAGTCATTTTACTTCACAGAACACAGAAGTTTCTGGTCAACCACTGCCTCAATCTGTTAGTTTGTTTTGTGTTATTGTGTACTGGTGTTTTGAAAGCTTAGTCCAAATTCACCAAGTCACAAAAATATCACAAGCAAACTAATCGATCGAAGCAGCATTAGGCCAGTAACTCCCGTGTTATGTGAGGTAAAATGACAGATTTTCCTTAAGGAGTCTGGTTGGTTTGGAGAGAGTGATATTTGGATTACATAATGGTGGTTTCCTGTCTGGAAAGGCAGTCTGACAGCAAAGTAAAGCTGTGAGGAAGTTCTAAATATAGTGTACAGTACTCCTCTCTGCTTCTCCAAACAGTGTGCCAACCTCCATCTACTTTAGTTACTACACTGACTATTGATAAATACCTCATACACCTCCCTCAAATAATCCAAACTATTCCTTTGACATCCAGTGAAGGCAGCTGATCTCAGCCAAAGTTTGGAAACGATGACTAATTACACAACAGGCAGAAAGAAAACACTTTTGAAAACCATCAAATACAATTTAGCCTGAGAAACAGATGAGACAACATGTTGAAAATAAATATTTACTCTTTTGACAGTTAAACATTCACAAGAAAACACTTTCCTCACTGATAGAAGACTGTTTTTTCACAGGGCTGTGATACTCCCAGAAAAATACATTTTTGAGATGACTGCACCGTAAAATAATAGTGCGTGGTAGGTAAATGCAAAAGGGTGTCAATATCTCAGCAAAAACATTGTGTACACTTTGACCAGTGATCTTACAAAATGCTGTTAGTTTGAAAGTAAAGATGTCTTTAAACCCATTACTTTGTTTATAACCTCAGAAAGCTTTGAGGGATTTGTTGTAAAGGGTGGGACTGAAGGCCATGCATTGATCTAACAACTTTGAAGAATGTGGATGGATGCGTCAGTGAGCAACAGTAATTCTAAGTGACAGAGTTGTTATAAATTCTCTCATCTTTTAAGAGAGCTTTACCTCTATAGAGCACTAACGGGCCTGAGTGAAAATAGATTTTTTTCCCTATTCTTTCTTACATGCGCTTCTTCTTTGTTTTGTGATTCCTTTCTTTTGAGCTTTCTCTCTTCCTCTGTCTCTGGATGAGAGAAAGACGAGGGAAAATCGTTCCTTCTTGCTACTCTCAGCCTGGTCCTTTTATGTCACTTTTAGGATTTAGAAACATCAGGGCCGCACTGGATGTAGAGCATCAGTGGCTGTGTTACCTGAGGGAGTTATTCAGCTCTTACATGGAGGATGTTGTAAACTTCTCGCAAGTTGTCCTAGGACCTTGGAGGGTGTTAAATGGGACCTTGATTATTAATAATTATTCAGAGTGAAACCAGATAATAAGCAGGGGCGTTTTACCTCATGTTTTTGCTGTGTGTTTACTGTCTGAGATTTGAGAGATGAGGATGGTTTTGTCAGTGGCTTTGTACATGCTGGGGCTCAGTAGGGTCAAAAGCAAAACATGTTCTGCAGACCACATAGCTCAGAGGATAAACTGAATTGCAGAGCAGTTAGTTGTTATAATGAGGGCGCTTCCCATGGTGGAGAAACTGGTTGTGGTTTTATCTGTCTATTTATTTGTGTTGGTGGATACAGTGTGGTGAAGGAAGGCAGCAGTGTCTTTAATTTGTTTTTTTGTTTTTGTTTTTGTTTTTCATTTACATGCACTTTGGTTGTTTTTTCTGTGATGGACATGTTCTAATTTTCTTTTCTTCCTTCTTGGCAAAATATTTACTTGG
>JAJHUR010080464.1:0-23095 GCA_027495735.1 Lutjanus campechanus | reverse complement strand
TCGAGGAATCGCTGTTTCATGTCATGATGCCAGACAAATCAGTCAAGTCATGGCTTTAAAGGTCTGGACCCAGACAACTGTCTCTGCTCTTCTGCCTCTGAGCTTAAAGGCTAATGGCCTCTTTACAGAAATTATTTAACACTCATAAAACAACTAGAAATCTTTGACTAAATATTCAGTGACTTCCATATGACCGGCGCCCAATATGATTAGTATGATTGATAAAAATGTCCAAAAAACATTTTAGTAAACAATCAGAAACTGACACCTCACCTGCTCTATCATTTCCATTTAAATCATTGTCTCTTTTTCCTAAAAGCCTTCTGCATAACCAAGCAACCAAAATCTGCTGAATGAGGTGAGGGCAGAGGTGGGTGGAGGGCAGACCGGCAGTCTGTTAATAGAAATAATTAATAAATAATTAAAGCCCAGAGATATGCTTAAAGTGTGTTTATGTAAATTTCGACCACCATATCAGAAACAGGTTTTTATTTGCACAGCAGCTTGCAGTGATGCTTTTTTGATCAGTTAGAAACAAACAAGAAATAGAAAGTCAACAACCAAAAGAATAATGAAAACTGATTTTGGCCAAACACCTAGGGTGATTCAATTTTTTTAAGTGCAGGGAACTATTAGCAGAAGACAGACCAGAGTGAAAGTTAATGAAAAAAAGTTATTTAACTATATTTATTATGCAGAATGAAACAGAACTTCAGAACTTCAAATTGGGACAGTCTGGGAAAGTTGAGAGAGGACTGTGGGACAATTGGGAGACACTGAGGAGCCCTGTGTAGAATATACATATTATGCATTTAAATGATTGTTGATGACAGTTTGCGTGTCAGTTTCAGTACGCTCCATTATCAAGAGATATAATAGGCTGTTTATGAGTAAGGGCTTATTTGTTATGCACTTTCATGACAGTTTGCATTTAACGCATCTAAGTGAAACTGTCCATTCCACTGAACAAATTTCTGTTATTTATGCAGTGTCTGTTGATGATACATATCACTATTGTTTTATTACATGCAGGTGACAGAAATTGAGGCATATGCTTCAGGCGAAAATCTGCCTGGGACTGATCAGATGAGGAGTGTGAGTACAGCAGCTGGAATATTTTGTTAAACACACAGAGATGTGTTTCTAAACAGATGATGCTGACGCTCAATATAAACACACATCTGTCATTTACAACTTAAGAATTGTGAAATAATTGCTCTGTGGTACAGTGACAAGCAGGGCGGGAGATGAAACATAAAAGGCTGTTTCCATGTCTTCTTTGTTCTCTCTGGCCACGTGGCTCTTGTTTCCTCTTTCTGTGTGTTAAAGCGTGAGTGATTTTTATGAGCAGTGGGGCCTGAATGCCTCTGTGGTCCAGAGGGGTTGCAGACAGATATAGGATGTTTTAGAATAATAATAATTGGAATATTTGTAGAGGTCAAATCCCCCATTGACATCCTTTTATTACTCTGCTAACCTGCTGTGCAATAAATGAGACTGAGTGGAGCACACAACTGTACATACTCACAAACAGCCCCACTACACACACTGTGCTCCGCTATAGATCATCCTTTGATGTATGGAAATTAAGAGACTGAAAAAATGCAGATCTGCCCTTTGAGGCCGAAGCCCGACAGACAAGTGTGAGCAGACTGATGGTGCCAGAGGCTGGGAACTGGAGACTTGTAATGCAAGAAATCCTGGTGCGCACACTCAACGTGCTTCTACATACAAAAAAAGAGCATGAAGGTCACTGAATTGCACAGTGGAGACTGTTCATTCTATATACTTTAAACCTGAGGCTCATCGCTCAGACTGCATGTGGAAAAACTACAAAAAAGGAGGCCTGAACCATCTCAATATAGATGAATCCTCACATTATTCCTTAATGACTCCTCAGGGCCACAAGCCTTGAACAGAAACTGAACCAAAACAGCTTTTCCGTCTTTGCTGCAAAATAAAATTTATGCAGACATGTCTATTTAGTATTACGCATAGCTTTCCAAGTGAGCGATGTCTCTGCTGCTGACAGGCGGTATTTGAAGAGTTACAAGCTGAAGTAGCCTGGTTGAGCACATTAATATGTCTCCATGTTTGTCTGATTTCAGCATCAAACTCAGCACCAAGTACCACGCTACAAACCACCCTAATTGCCCAAACCTGACTGCTGCGTATTTTGCGCTTCTGTTTGTAATGAGGGACGAAAGACATGGGAGAGGGAGGGGACAGAGAGCAAGATTGATAGACCAAATCTCAGACAGAGAGACAGACAAGAAAGATAGACAGACAGACTGAGAGATATTGACAGACAGATAAATAGATACATACTGTAGATAGATACATAGAAAATGACAGAGAGGAGCAGCACACCAGGACTGCTTCTCTATGTCAGGAGAAATAATGATTGTAGTGCTGAAAAGAAGAGAGAGGGGCAGAAATAAGAAGGCAGACACAAAGGAACCCTGAACTAAGCTGCAGTTTTGCTTCCATGAGAGACGGGATTGGCAATGGGGGAAACGAAGGCTGTGTTACACACAGTCAAAAGACAGCGGCTCTTGCAACAGAAGCGCAAATCATTACTGCTACCTCTATCCAACCCTGTTTTCATGCTCAAGTAAGCTCTTTGGTTAGCGTCTATGAATGTAATGCAGCCTTTTAGTGTGTCTTCAGGCCTCCCGAATGGCTGTCAGACCTGATGAAAAGGAAGCCACTCAAGAGCATGGTTTACAAAGACGAAATGGGATTTGTGTGTCTGAATACTAGATATGGAGAGATGAGACACTTAGTGTATGCATCTCATAATGGTACAGAAACACAGAAGAAGACAGTGATGGAAAAAAGAAGACTACAATCTATATAAATGCAAATATATACTCAGCTTAAATCCATGAAGTAAGGAGGTGGACAAAGCTTAAAGAGAGAGCCAAGCATTGAGCTTTCCATTGATCTCACTCTTGTACTTCTGAGTCTTGGCCAAAGGCTTGTGGACGTGCAGCACAGTTGGGAGAAATGAAACACTCAACAAGAGCATCGTTATCCACAGATTATTAAAGCACAAACAAAACCTGGAGGGGCCCTTTCAGGGAGGAACCCAAACAATAAAGTCACACATTTCATCCTCACTCTTCTTTTTTTCTCCTCCTCGCCCTTTCCTTCACTCCCACCTGCTGGGAATGGAGCAGTGGGTAAAATCTTCTTTGGAGTGGGGAGAAACATGCTGTGACAGTATGACCGCACACGCATATAGCTGCAAACACACACATATAAACACACAAACTGCTGCTCACTACATCCTCCTGAGAGTTGCCTATGGCGGTATGAACAAAGAACATGACTGAGTCTCCTCTGACCACCCAGTCTGTCCCTGCTTGACTGTGACCTTTACCATACTGAATAGACCGGCCAAACTCACAGCAGTGTGTGAGCATGTTTGTGTGTAAGTTTGTGTGTTCTAGTGAAAAAAAGTACATTTGTGTTAAAGAAACACAGAAACTTAATGTCCACATGAAACACAAATGCTGTTTGCTTCTGCTTATTTCCATGTTTCATGTAAAACAGGGAGTTAGGAAGGCACTTTGCAGTAGGTAATAGTGCTGCATGAGCGTTAATGCAACATCCCCACAGCCATACAGCTACAGCGCAGAGGTCCACTCTTCCTGGATGGGAGAGCCCAGTAAACACATTGAGACTGCGCCCAAATGCTGCCTCCAGGACCGACAAAGGACTGACCCCACGGAATTAGAACCGCGCAATATGGCTTGCATATAATAAATAATATGATGCATTGCTGTAGATTTAACCACCCAATAGATAGTGCTGGGTGATATGGACAAAATCAAATATCACTAAATTTTATTCATAGTGCGACAATATTTTCATGATATCACAATATCAACATCAAGTTTCATATCACCATATCAATATAATATCAATATACTGCCGAGCCCTACAGGAAATACAGCACAAAGGTAGTTTTCTTGCCAGGTTTAGCCCAAGGCTGCGTCAGCTAATCAAGTTAAGCGGTTAACCAAGCTAACGTCACTTAGCGGTCAGCTACTTTATCAACAAGCTCACCTATCAGGGTGCTCAGGATAACATCAGGGAAGTCGTTAAATGAACTTGGTACTTCCTCAGCGGATTTGTTCAGTCTCGGTCCGATCATGTTTACAGGGAGGCTGTTGGCACTGGCACTGTTGGCCAGCTAACGACAGGCTAAGTTAGCACAGACTGTGTCCCAGACTTGAAGTTGAGCAGCCAGAAGACATCTTTCTCCATAATATATGATCCAGTTTCACACATATCAGTGAACAGAACCATTACATTTTTTTGTACAATTTATAGTTTGTTTTTGTACAGTAACGTTGATCAGTGAGGCCAGGCACCAAGCCCATTGCATGCTCCATGTAGATAACGTTAGCTAGCACTGATGCAGTCCACTTTAAAGAGCATTGTGCATAATCTGCTGTCACAGACAACATTTTCCCGAAAGTGAATAAATTCTAGCCAGCTGGCCTGTAAGCATGGTATTTTGGAGAAGAAGAACAAGGTTTGAGGTGGCAAACTTCTTAGAAGACACATGGACGGACCATACTGTTGCTAACAAGCTAACGAATGAATCTGCCAAAGCTCTGCACCGCTAAAAGTTTAAGTTCGATTGACAGGTGGAGGTCATAATATTATTAGTTGCTTTTAGCTTACATAAACACCCATCATATTTTGTTTTATAGGGAAAAAATTTTTTTTTATAGAAAAATACAAAGATTTTGGGGGCATATATTGTTAAATGGATGCACAATATAGCTGGGGATATAATCTTAAGGGTTTAAAAAAACAAACAAACCATTTTTCATTTCATCTTAACTTTAAACTACATTCAAACAGTCTATTGTTCTTCACCTGAGCACTAGACATGACCTAAGTATTCTCTTGAAAAATAAGCCCATAACTCTTGTAAATGTGCTACAGCAGGAGATTAATGTTAGTATCAAACAGCAGTGCAGATGAGCAGAGCGTATCATAGATCAAACACTAAACAGGTGAAATACAATTCATGTTTACAGAATCAACAAGCATCTAACCCCAGAGTAATCCCCAGGGAGTTGCAAAAGTAGAAAGGTACAAGTAAAGCTCAAAGTGAAACAGAAGAATTCAGGAGAAGAGTGCTCCATTTCTGTCTAAGTAAGAGCATTGTCTAGGTAGGCCGCTCTGTTTATGCATTAAGCTCTCCAAACCAAATCAAATCCTGTAATTCCTGGATCTCTCACTACTGATCAAATATAGCAATGCAATATAATTTGATCTCTCTAGCGGTGACTGAAAGTCCTCTTCATTACCATAGTGTATCAGGTCGTGAGCTTGAAACTTGTCTCTTCCCCAAGATTACATTGCAAAAGCTCAGGGAAAAGTTTTGTTTGGAAGCTGATGGATCTCAGTGGTTAATCTTAACTGATTTTAAAAAAAGAAAAAAAAGCAATTTTAATGCTGGCCCCACACTACAGGATAATTGGGCAGATTTTTGGATTGGCCCCCTCTCACAGTGAAGGGGGTGTTGCCCATTCGAGGTTGGTCTGAACAGATTACTGCCCAAATGATCCTGTAGTGTGAGGGGTTTACAGACACAGTCTTAATGTTACAGGCTGGATTGGAGTCTCCCCTATTTTGAATCCTAAATATCAAACATGTTTAATATTTATGACTTGAAATCCTGCAGTGTGAAAGGAACAGCGATGGAATATTGAGCAAAAACCTGCAATAGCCAACAAGTGTGAGCTGACTGGGACACGGAACCAACAGGTGCAAAATTTATAATTTATAATGTACATTATACATTACACAATGTATGATGTACATTATACATCAGCTCATGCTTTAAAATGTATAAACCATGCTGATTCTGTCCTCTCAGCCACAACTTTCTTTTTTTTTTCTTTTTAGTGAAAAGTGCACACACAAGTGCAACCAGCTGACGATGACAGCCTGCCTCGATGTTTTTTGTTTTTTTTTTATGAAGTCACTATTGATCACAGACGTTTCTTTGAGTTCTGAAATCATTTAGTATAAACACCAAGTGTGTGGTCCTGCATCTTGACTGAATCATCCGACGTGTGCGTTCTTATGATGACAATATTAAAAAACGGTCAAGTCTGTTGTTATGTGTGTGGTCTCCCATGAATTTATAATCTAAGATTTGAAAATGCTCTAATGTGAACCAGGCTCAAAATAAGGCACTGTTCAGACCTGGTATTAACATGGATGGTGGGAGATCAATCACAAGTGGACAGCTCTGAGTACAGGTGTAAACGCATCCAGGACCCCTCATCGTACAGACCACATTAGGTGGTGGTGACAACATGTGACTACAGCCTCTCAGTGGTGTGTACAAAATGTGTACTGGGCCACATTTAAGTTTCACCTACTTAAATGACATACTCTAAGAACAACATTCAATTCAGTGACACGCAAATTACATGTATAGACTCTCTAACCTGCAGTGGATGTTTGTGCCGCAATATCCCCAGACTCAATTAAAAGATCACACTATTTTGAGAGTTGTTGAGTGAGGAGAAACTTTATAAACATTGCGAAACACTGTTTATGACAAATTCAAAACTTTTTTGGCCTTATTGTAATTTTGGCAAATGTTATTAAATAAGTTATTTATTTCTTCTGAGAAAAAAAATTGTGTCCGCCTAACCAGCGATTTGGCTACAACTGTTGAGCTGCTAGTTAAAGACGCATTTTGCAAACGTGTTTATATAGAGTGAGGTAGTGAAACTGCTATGGTGCATTCTTAATCACTTGTGCCTTTGTGTAAATTCAGCATTAAATTCAATAGATTAATCATTGTACATGCTCCCGTGCCTTTCTTCGTCAGTCACACCATGTCAGAACAAGCTATAAGGCTCATGATATCAGTAGTTTATTTGATTAGACAACACACACAGCTCATTATCTTTTTAGGGTTCATGATATCAGTCGTTTATATAGCTGGACAACCCACACAGCTCATTATACTTTCATTATTCTCACCTTACCAATTATTTACCGCTGTCTTTGTCTATTGTTTATGCTAGGCGATACCGCCTAATGGCCACCATCAAACAAGAAACCAAAGTGTTCTAAATTTTCAAAGTATGATTCAGTTTCAGTATCATGCCCTCAGTTGCCTAAAAGCACATTGAACACAAGATAACATAAAAGGCTTTTGTGATTTAACTCAAAGCTAAAGAGGCAGACAGGGTTTGTAACAGAGAGCCGCAAAAGCGAGAGGAAAAAATCAAACAATGTCTTTTTTTTTTCAAAGAATAGACTACATATTTTTGTCCTAATTTAGCGTTTGCAAGACCAATTGTCAAGGCCCTGTTGGTAAACAGTGCCAGGGATGTTGATTTCAAGGGGGAGTGAATGAAACTCCCCATGCTCTGGGAGAGCTAAAGAACTTAAGTTGACACCAGCAGGAAACCAAAATAACTGCAATAATCACACTGTGATATCGCCTTAGAGGAAGTGAGAGGTAGATGCTGTGTTAAAATTACCCAGTAGCAAAGTAGTTGTTACTTGATAATTAGAGTAGTCATTCTTGCGTGCTTAAAAAGAGTCACAATAAAGGACGTGCTGCACCTTGATGCAGGTAAACAGGAACATCTTTTGTTCTTCCTCTCAGTTTATATTAAATATGTCTGTTTTTATAAGACCTAAATATACTAAAACTGTCAAGATACCACAAGAGTGTGTGTGTGTATGTATGTGAGGATTTGCACATGTGGGTGGTATTGTGTATTACCTCTGCTAGCTCGGTCCACATGCTCCAGATCTTCAACAAACTTGAGCACATTTGGAAATTCTTCCTCACATACTTGCGCCAAGAAGTGGAGTAATGTGGTCTTTTGGTCCGCTGACTTGGTGTCTTTTAGCTAAAACACACATACAAACACACACACAGTAAGATGCAGAGGCCTAAGACAGTAAAAAGAGTTTTTTTGAAGACCTTTCAAAATCACATTAAAGACATTTCAAGGCCTATAATTCAGATCATTGCCCTGATTGGGAACAGGTTGATCTATTTGTAGTCAAAAATAATGTCAAGATGTTTTTTTGTTTTTTTTCCTAAAGGAGCAATATGTAGCCATTGCACTTGCAAAAATGAGCACAGCAGTCCAAATAGCACATTGGAGCCACAGACTGTATATTAAATAGGTTGTAATCCTGTTTAATATATGATCCATGGTTGAAGTAAGTGGTTTCTCCCACCGCCCCCTCCTCCCCAGACATGGCAGGAGCCCTGGATGCGCGCGACCTTGTAAACTGACAATAACAAGCAACGACGAGTCCTCCACTGTAAACTGATCAGCTGTTTCTAAGTGTCAATTGCCTGCCAATGTAAAGCTAAGCCCGTTATCCTGAGAACAAGAGACTACTGCTCTGAAAATACACAATCTGGATGATGAGTTAAGTGGCTACCTGTCTCATTGCCTGCCAGACTCCATTAACATATAGCTCAATTTAACCATTATAAAAATCTACTTCTTCTGAAATACTGTTATTGATTTCTTACGACTCATGGACAATTTATGAAAATTCAGCATTAATTTGAACTCTGATTAATGTGAAACAGACATACAACACAGTTATTCTGGTCCAGAAAGGAAATTTCAAAGGGGGACACCGCGGCTGTAGCATTCATGTCAAGTGAAGCGAGTATTTCAACTTAACATGTTTCCTTGATCTCTGATGACAAGTTGTGGTCATTTTTATGATTGATTACTATAGAGACATTACACATTTCTCCTTTAATTTAAAAAAGAAAAAAAGGCACTTGGGGAAATATCAGAACTGCTCCTTTTCGTCTCAGTCAGCTGGAGGGTCAGGTCGGTGTCTGTGTGAATGACAGCTGCTGGCAGGGTGCCAGAATGTCAGTGTTACACTGTAGAAGAAGTGAGCAAACTTGAGCTGTAGCCTACATGTCATGTGCAGACAGTGGGTTGTTAGTGGTATTGAAAAGTGAGGACAACATTTGCATTCAAACTGACCAAAGTGATATTTTTGGTCAGTGATGAATCTTTACATGTTGTTTAATGTGCTGTAGCTTAGCAGCTAATTAGCTATCTTGCCTGATTTTTCCTGCACTTATCCCTGGTGAATGTTTGTTAGGTCGCTCATTCAACAAGCTAAAGTGCAGGATAAGATGCGTGTTCGTGTTTGTAGGTTAGATAAGAAGGAGACTTTAGTTTGAATATTAATGTTGTTCAAAGCCTGTGGCTGTTTTATTGTCTGTCTCAGTGTGACCGTCTGTTCTGTCTGCCTATGATCGAACAGGCTACTGCTTTATGCAAAATTAAATTTGCTGTGTCAAAATAAGGTCTCCATCTACATAGACGGGTACGTATCAGGATTATGTAGAATGAAGGCAAAATTGGTGGGTACCAACACAAAACCAAAAAATATAGATTATAAATGTCTCCCCTTTGGTTTGATTTTTTTCTCTCTCAAAGCAGAATACACGGCAAGTGAGTTACAGAGAAGATATGTATGCTGCAGCAGACAAAGAATGCAATTTAAATTCAGTTGGACTTAAAAAAAAAAAAAAAATACAGTTACAACAACGGATGTAACGTGACAAAGGAAATTGACCTTCATTCAGCACTTAAAGCCATTTCAGTGGCTTTATAAATGCTGAGTGTTGACATTGCTACAGATGATTTAATATCTTGCACTCATGCAGCAGACACATATTCACAATGTGATGACCTCTCCCGCGCTTTGTGCCTCTCTCTCCCCCTACACGCAACAATTTTTCAATTTCTCTGATAAATTTCCATCATCGCTCTTTTACAGTCTAATTCCAAGATGTCTCTCAGTATCCCCGCCAAACATCCCTCCTGTGGAGTACGTTGCTGTGTATCTCTCTAGGTGATCTATTGGTAGACAGCAGTGTACTCAGCCCCGCTGGGTTTAATCATGTTTGTATTATCTCCTCTAATCAAACATTCTCATCTCTCTTTTCATTTCTGTTTTCCAATTTTTTTCAAAAGCTTCAAGTGCTCGCCCACAAAAGGTCCCTCTCTGAATTTAGATGGATGGTAATCATAGTTGACAATGTAAACATTTTGCTTTTTCCAGTTGGGCTGGGTGCAATTTTCCTGTGCTGTGGAGTGTGCCATGGAATTAAGCTGTCAAACTCGGGGCAGGCACGAAGGTGATGTCTTCCTCTGTGTATCCTGCCTCTGACATCGGCTCACACCTTGGTGACACAACATAAAAGCATGAAGATAAGGAAGCAGACACAATGGGAGAGCAGCGTTACAAATGCGCTACACCAAAAAACATATTCTTTCACAGATTTTTATTCAGTGATTATATTATTATCACGCTAATTAAACAAATCTATAATGTACGTATGAATCCATGTTTGTGTGCACACATGCACTGTTGCTTATATGAACATAAGCACCCAAGTCTAACAGGCAGAGAGGTGGCAGTGATGAATGGCTGTGGTGGTTGTTACTGTGGAAACTGCAGTAAGTGCCAACAGCTGTAATGTAACCACTGAAGGAGCCTCCTACTACTCCCGGATTTCACTCTGTTCTCTCCATCACTATCATGGAGAGAAACGTAATGTTCTGTCCTCATGTCATATAAAATCCAAAGGTTTAGGTATTTATTTAGGTATCTGCCCCACGAAGCATGAGGTAGTCCTGCAGGGTGTGTGAGCTTTCAAAGGGATGCTAGCCGCAGCCTCGGTTTATCTATTCTGAGCAGGAGAATGAGAATAAAGTACTCCCTGGGTTTTTGCTGCTTTGATAGATGCCAGCAGATAGACAGACAAAAAACTGTCTTGTGGGAGTGATAGTGCTCAATCAAATGAAATAGTTTCAAACAATGTTTCTAATCACAGCAGCCACTTGTGATCAATTCACTGATAGGGCTCAGCCAAGGTGAAAAAAAGTCCTGACACGTTCATGCTTAGAAGTGAGCAATCCAAGAAACATACATGAGTATGTTAACACAGATACTAAGATTACCCCCCCCACACACACACACACACACACACACCACAGATTAACATTTTACATGTTTGTGCACACAAAAGTCATTCTAGACACTAACTCTGTCCTCAGGTCATTTAATATGTTTCTGATGACTAACTGTGATTAAAAAGAAGTGTGTTTAATCTCCAAAACCAAACTCTAAACTCTAAACCAGGGACACTCAACTTGCTTTGCCCAGGGGCCACGATTGCAAAATGACAGACAGCCAGGGGCAGTTAATGAATAAATATTAATAATATTTATCAGATAAAATGAATAAACATTAAAAGGCCCATAACTTATTTTTCTTGTAAATTCTTTATTTTTAAATCAAGTAACTTATTAAATTAAAGGTGGTGTATACAACACTCCTTCCTGGTCGGGGTAGATCACCATCTAAGACCAAAAAAAAATGCACCCTTGGTTTACACAAAAAAGTTGGATAAAAGTATGATCTGAACTTACACTGCTGACAGAACTCAGATCGAACTGTCAAACTAGGCAGTGCTGATAAAATATAGATCAAGATTATGTTACTACATCACCTATTTCTCCTTTTACACAAAATATAATAACTGAGCAGCCACCATTTTGGCTCGGATTTATAACAAAGACTTCTGAAATCCAGGTGAAACTGTAAAACTAGAAAGTGCTGATCAAATATGGCTCCAGGTTCTGCTACTACACTGCCTATTTCTCACCTAAAATGTTTTCAGAAAAATAATTCTGTGTACTGTTTAGCTGTAATATGAGTTATTAAGTTCTTAACTGACCAGCCAAATCATGAAAAAATCTGTGTTCTGTTCCCTGCTCTGAAATGCTGGAGGCATGTCCACACATGCTCCACGATCTCAGTGTCAAACACCACTACGACCTGAAAACAACCTGAAACATGGACGCTTCATCTTGACATGTCCAGACGTATTTGAGCCACCGGAGCCAAAGGACAGTGACAGGGTACTATCTTTTTCTTCTCTTTTGGGGTGGTGGAACTGAAGTGAGTTGAAGTGAACTGGCGGGTTGATTTGGACTGAGAGAGTCGCTTAAGGTACGTTTGTAACTGTTGGGGAGGGTGAGGCAGTGCAGTTTGTGTGTCGGTTCGTGGGGCTGACACAGTGTTGTGGTACTGTGGCTTCAGCCTAAAAAATCCTGAACACGGGAATCATGAACAACAGTTTACCAGTGTGAGTATATGGTTCATGACTACATAGTTCTCAGTGTTTTAACAAGTTTCTAACAACTTTGTTCTAACATGTACAATGTGTTTGGAAGAAAAACTCTCTTTTTACTTTCCACAGGCTTTAAATATACATTTATCAGAATTATCCTCGTTTCTTTGCAACTTTTGCTCCTCTTCAGCTGACTGCTTCAGTTCTTCTTCTAATCCTGCTGTACTTTGCACAGTCTGAAAGGCCATCACACACACAAGATCCACCTTCTCTGTTACTAACGGCCTAATTTATCTCATTAAACAAAACTGGCATATCTGTCCCTCCTTCGTGGGAAGAACAGGGTGAATCAATTTACTTGCATTGTGAAGACAAAGGTCTGAGGGCCACCCAGCACCCTATCGGGGGCCAGATTTGGCCCATGGGCCACAAGTTGAGTATCACTGTTATAAACAAGATTGATTGTTTTGGACTAGGGCTTGTACTTACGATACAATATGGTAATACAATATCCATATTGCAAATGAGCATTTTAAAACATGAGGTTTTTGATTACGTGTAATCAGAGGCTGCAGCAATCAGAATGAGAAGAATCTGGCAGGGCTTCTTCAAGCAAGGATCTAAACAATCTCTTCAGTCTTTATATAATACTTACTGCAGTGATTTCAGTATTTTAAAAATCACATATTGCTGATGCTATAGTCCAACTGCAAATACGGCTGTGTCAAACCTATAGAAAAAGTTTATTACATTAGCTTTTCTCCTTGAACGTACATCCCACATGTTGAACTTCCGCCGCTGAAGGGATAAAGGACTGCACACTATATGTGAACAGTTGATGGTAAGGTCAGCATTTCAAATCTCACCTTGCAGAGAGAGCTGAGGTCAAAGCCATATGACTGGGCGTTTCGAGAGCCTGCATTCATGTAATTCCCCACCACCAACACCAGCTCCAGCAGGCGGCCAAAGGCGCGGCTCTTCCTGACCTCATCACAGGCAGCGTTTACAGCCAGGATATCTGGACGCAGGTTGTTTACCTGCTCCTCAAACTGCAGCCGGAAGAGGATGTGGCTGAGGCGAGGACGCAGCCGCTTCACACTACTCATCTGGGAAAAGAGAACAAAAAAAGGAGAAAAGAATAATAAGAAAACAGAGATATATAGAAAAGAGAATAAAGCAGGGGAGTAGAAAAGAAAAAGTAATGAAAATTATGTCCAAGAGAGAGAACAAAGTCAGACGAAATAGCCAAACTTAAAATAACTACAATCACACTTTTGGCACATTTAGCCAATCTAATTTAACAGAAATGTATGCAACCAGCATGCTGGAAAGTGTTGCTAGGCAGTAGTAATAGATGCTGGCAGTGATTTGATTTGGGACCCAGGTCTGGTAAGTTAATTGTGGAGTTAGTGTCCATATAGGGCAGGCAGCGGAGGGGGTGGAATATACAATAGGCTGCCTTGGATTACCACTCTCACACAATTAGAGAAAATTGGAAAATATTGCATTGGGCCCAGGGCTTGGCCACAACACTGATTGTGTATGTGAGCGGGGTGGCGCGGAGGGGCGCAGGTTCCAATTGTCTGTTTCACACAACAGCTGGCTGTGCGGTTTGATGTCTTCCATCAAGGGTTTAATTATAGCTACTGTAATGTTATCAAATGACTATTTCAGTGAGTGAGTGAGTGAGTGAGTGAGGGTGTGTGTGTGTGTGTGTGTGTGTGTGTGTGTGTGTGTTTGTGTGTGTGTTTGTGTGAGAGAAAACTAGAGAAAGGAAACAGGGCAGGAGAAGAATATGACAAAATTAAGAAATAGTGAGGTGCATGAGAACCAAACACAATGCTGAAATTGAGCCCAGAGATGGGATGAATGATGTGATAAGGATATTGAGAACATAATATGAGGACAAGAAGAAAATAACAAAACAGTGTGCAGCTGCTGTTTCCATAAAGGCTACAGAGGGCAGTGGACAAAACTGAGCTGCTCAAGGCAGTATTCAAGGAGCAATATGTAACAATTGTCTGGCCAAAAATGAGAAGTGCAGTCCAAATAGCAAGTTGAATAGTTGGTTGAAATCCTATTTAATATACTACGATCTATGTTTGAAGTGAGCTTTTTCCCTTCGTCCTCTCTTCTCCAGACTCCAGAAAGCTTAGGCAGGCTACAAGAACACTGCAGGAGCACAAGACGACTGAAAAATTGCAATTTGACAATAACAAGCTCTGTAAGTTGATCAGCTGTTTATAAATTGCCTGTCAATGTAAAGCTAAGCCTGTTATCCTGAAAGCAGAATTTGGAGTTCAGTGGCTGCCTGTATCACTGCCTGCCAGACTCCATTAATCTATTGCTCAGTGTAACCATTATAAACATCTACTCCTTCTAAAAAATTATTAATGATTTCTTATGACTCAAAAACAGACACTTACTCATTCTGCAAACATTCAGCATTAATTTGAACTCTGATTAACGTGAAACAGGCAATAAAAGAACACAAGTTGCTAGAACACAAGTTGTAGCATGGCTGTAGCACTTCAAGTTAGCACGTTTTCTTAATTTCTCAGGACATACCACGCTCATTTTATGATTTATTACAGATATATTACAGATTTCTCTTTTAAAGACATGAAAGAGGACAGGAGAGCGTGAACAGTGAATTCAAAAATTTCACACCATATAGTGAAAAAACAAATTAATGTGAGTAAATATTTTGGCAACTTGTAATAAATGTCTCTGTGGAGTGTCAACAAGAATTTAAATCCTACATGAAAGACTTGAATTCAAAGTAGTGCCAATCATGAGGACTGTGACTACAGTTGAGCCAGCAGGATGCACTTGCTGGTAAACAGAGTGATTCCTCAGATTTCAGGGATTGAAATGAAGTCTTTAAGTCATCAAGCACACTGATGTATAGCAATAACAGCTATGGTACTGTATGAGGCTGACTGGTGTAAAAACATTATGGAAATTAATACTCTCTTGGAGATGGAGAGCTTTTTTGCCTTTTGACTCCTGGTCACAAAAGAAACATACCTTATTCATGGAGCTGCACAAAGAAACATTAACTGACTACATTACCCTTGTGTCCAAGCAGCTGTAAGGATTTTTAAAATGCAAATAACATCTATTCCTTAGAATAGACACTGCTACTACACACTAGTACACACAAGGTAGAGTTCAAATCAAGTGTGAGAGTGGCAGACACAGAAAAAAGAAAAGATAAAAAGCATGTGTTTGCACAATGGTAAATTAAAAATTCCCTTTGAACCTGAGCTTTTCTGATAGGTGAAAGCACATAGGCCTCCTTGGGCCCACGCAGGCACAGCAGTGAAACAACATTATATAAGCAGACTCTTCTTTGTTCTATGTCTCCCTGATGAACTATACACAACAGCTGAGCAGGCTCTATTTTTACCCCCCTCCACCCCCCAATCAACCACTAAGTCACTGCATTTTCATTCAGTGATAAAATTCTCTTCCCTGGGTGTTTACAAAACAGGTGGGTGCATGAAGCAAAAAAAAAAAAAAAGAAGAAGATTATTGTATGTTCTGTCAGTAAGCTGGTTGCTAGGCAGAAACACAAAATACACAAAAAGTGCTACACCCCTCATGCATAATTCTGAATAAACCTCCTTTGAAAAGTCTTTAAGAAAACGATGCAGACATAATTAGGCAGCAGTGCTGCTCTTTAATGTGCATAAATTAGTGCGGCAGTCCACAGGTGTCCTGTCTTTCCTCTTACGGCTTAAAAAGATAGAATTTTAAAAAGCTCAGGATTAGGATATTCATATGAATGTGCTTCATGTGTGTGTGTGTGTGTGTGTGTGCGCGTGTGTTCGTAGAGAAGAGAGAGAAAGTTGATGTGATACAAATACAAGACAAGTTACTATGACATTAGACTACAATGTCAGAGGTCTTCCTTCAACAAAAAGGCTACATCATGAGGAAAAATAATATTTTGTGACATACAGATGTCCTGCCTTCACTGTGCCAGCTGATTTCGCAGCTTTCTACCTCCTTCCTGTCTATGCCGTTTTTAGAGGCTAGTGTACACACATAACAGGTGGTGGGTTAGATGTGGAGCCTGGTATGAACCACTCGAAAACCTGGCAATTTATCCTGAGACAGAGAGCACATGTGAATATGGGTAGAAGTATGAACCTGATATAAACTTTCTTTGATCACGAAGCCACAATTCTGTGGTTTACACAGTAGACAGGAGCGTATTAACAGTGACAAACAAGTAAATCCACTTTATACATACTTGTCTTCTATGAAACATCTGTATTTTCATTGTGCTGTATGGCAACCAATTTCTGCCAATATGTTGAAAAAACTAGAAACAATCTTGTAAATTATTATAATAAGAAACCTCAAAATAATGACTTAGCTTTTCAGAATAATGACTTTGTATCAAAAAATGAGAAACTTGCTAAAAAATAATGACTATCTCAAAATTATGAGAAACTTTTTTAAAATTATGAGAAACCTTCTCAAAATGAGTTAATATCTCAAAACAATGCGAAATCTGTGCAATATATAATAATGACTTAGAATCTGGTTCACTTAGAATCTCAAAATTATGATAAACTTTGGCAAAATTCTAAGACTTTCTCAAAATAGCGAGTAGATGTTTCAGAATAATGAGTAACTGTCAAAATAATGACTTGAGGTATCTGAAAATAATGAGTTATTATCTCAAAGTAATGAGAGACCTTCATTTCGAACTAATGTGTGAGCATTATATCATAAAAAATAAATAGACAAATAAATAAGATCATATGTAACCCTTATTATTTCATTACTTTTTTTTGTCCTTGTTTATGTGATGGCCCTGCTGTCCAGGCATTTGGCTATTGTGTCCTGAAAAAATTAAACACCAAAGGCCAAGTGGCCTTGCCCCTAAAATGTTAAATTCCAGGCTGGGTGATATTTGTGTACATGTTGTTAGAACTATAACCAGCTGGTGCGGAGTTAACAGGTTTTGTGTGTGTGTGCGTGTGTGTATGCGTACTCACCACAACCCCAAACTGCTCAGGCTCTGACAAATTTGTGTACTCGTTTTTATACTTGGCCAAGGCGTTCAGCTGCTCCTGCTCTGGTAGGTGCTTCACAAGGTTCTGCGAAGAAGAGAGAGAGAGAGGAAGAAAAAGGAGTGAGAAGTGTGAAGCAGCATGGAGCTGAGCAGAGAAAAGCAGCCGGGTATGAATGTATATAAAAATAGCCTTGTGATGTAGTGACGCCTGACACACTTTAATTTATTAATTATACTTGGTGGGTCGTTGTATCTTCCTCATTGTCATGTTTCACTTTCTTTGCATTGTACAAAATGTCATGATTCAAACTGTCCAAAAATTAAGCTGTTTACGCCTTGGGGTACTGGATGTATCCGTGTTTCAAAAGCAGTGTGGTTGCCCGCAGACCATGCCTGAAGAGCAATGTGGTGTTTTCTTTGAATTTAATTTAGAACGAGCCTGAGGAGTAGCGGCATTTGAACTGTGCTTGTATAGAAATCCAACCTACTGCTGTTCTATTTGCTGTGTCTTTTGTTGAGTTTCAACCCCATTGGTGAGCGTAAGTAAAAATGATGTTTTGTAACGGCAATAAAATGTCTTTTATTATCAGACATAGACTATATCCTTAAGGCTATGCATACTTCTGAAAGTTAAATTGTGACTGTTTTTTTTTTTTGTTTGTTTTTTTTTAACAGCCAAAAGGAATAAATGTTAAATAATTAAACGCATGTTGATTGTATTGCCTTCTCATCTGAATTTAAGAGCCACTTCAACAAATACTGCTACTATGTGGTAAATATGTTGGTCTAATGCATTTAAATTGGGATGAAAATCTGTTCCTGATGCCTGGAGTCAGGACAAATATTGCTACTTCAATTACTTGAGTTTTTATTGATGCAGTATAATGGAATTTGCCTTAATGACCATTATTTATTTGCGTGTTGTAATTAACAATTATTGATCAAATTAATTCTTTAAAGTGTACATCCGTAGCTCAGGTTTGTTTTTGTTTGTTTCCACTCAGCAAACGCACACCCACACTGACCAATCACAGATGAATAATCTTTAACCCTTAAATGGGTTCAAACCTTGTTAACATCTGGTGCATGCATTCTAAACCATCATCTTTGGCGACATCCACAAGCTGATTTTAATTTTTCCCCTCGAATGTACACTGAATGCTTACAGTACACTTATTCATGCCCTCCAGTTTGTAGAAAATACAGCTGCAAAGGAACTGACGAGAACTGGAAAACTGGACTACATTTCCCGATATGAGCTTCCCTTAACTGGTCATCTGTCCTTCACAACTGATTTTAAAGATTCAGTACTTGTTTGCCTGATCCTATACTGTTGACCTTCTCTGTCCTTACACTCCTGTTAGTAGCGTCAAGTCTGCTGACCAGTTGTTGCTGACTGTACCCAGAGCCAAACTGGAGATAGTGGGTAGTTGGGCATTTGCTGTCTGGGCTCATGACCTCTAAAACAGCCTCTCATTTGAAATCAGGCAAGCATTGTCCGGCTCCTCTTTAATGTTCTATTAAAACGTATTTCTACATGTTTTACAGTTCTCAATCAGTTACATTTTATTCTTATTCAGGGCTGAACAATAAAGATTGTTTACTGCCCAAGGCAAGTAAAATGCTGTTTCAGGCTAGAAAATCTAGCAACTCACTTGCCTGGTAAAAAAAAAGTTTTGATAACCAATCTTGCCTTTCTCAATTTATTATCATATTAGATTGAACATATATTTTGGCTTTGGATTGAGAACAAGACATTTTAAAGACATTTTTCATGATTGTCTGACATTTTATGGATGTTGAAGCGTTAGAACAAACTTGACAATTGAAGGTTCTGTAAAGAAACAATAAATGCATTTTCTGAGTTTGTCAAGCGATTTTAAAAATCGCTAAGTATAAAAGCTTAAGTCTCACAATCATGAAAAAATGAGCAGTTTCTGCTCTGCTGTCTGTGTCAAACACCACTGTGACCTGAAAATGACATGAAACATGGATGCTCCATCTAGCAGCTTGTACATGTCCAGACATGTCTGAGCCACCAAAGCCAGAGGACGGTGACAGGATGGTATTTTTTTTTTTCTTCTGTGTCAGGTCGTTGTAACTGAATGAACTGAAGTGAACTGCTGAGCTGATTTGAACTGAGAGTCGCTAAAGGTACATTTGTAATTGACGGTTAAGGAGAGGGATCGGGAGGCACTGTTGTTGTTCGTGGGTCGGTTTGTGGGATTTATGAAGAGTTAAGGGACCATGGCTCCAGCACGCCACCAAGCTGTGTTTCAGCCCCGCCCCCAAACTCCTGAACATATAAATTATGAAAAACAGGCGACCAGTTTAACCAGAATTCAGTACTACATAGTTCTCAGTTTTCACATGTTTTCAGCATCTCTGTTCTAGCATGTATAACATGTTTAAAAGAAAAACTCCCTTTTTTTCTTTGCAGGGATTTTTACTTTAGTCTTTTGTTGTTATTTGATAGCCGCAAGTAAAAATTGACCTCAGAATATCCCCTTTCCACAACTGGGCAAGTAAAAAAAAAAACACTAACATTGAACCCTGTTATTCATTTTGCTTTATTTCATTTTTTTAACTTATATATTTTCTCTTCTAAACTACATATCATGTATTGCATTTGCTGTGAGTGTATGTTCTCATCATCTTATCGTGTATCAAGATGAAAAATCAAACAACATCCTTGACCAAAATGGGACGTAAGTGTGCAGAAAGAATGATAATTCAAAAGATAGTGGTATCAAAACCCCGAAGCTTGACTAGAAGAGAACCTAACTGATCAGCCAATAGGATCACAGATATCAGTATCACCATAAATGGCAACTCAAAGGTAAAGAGAAACTGCATAACAGAAATGCCAAAGACAGGTTTATTTTTCAACTGTAAAATGTCCTTCTCAAAAAAAAAAATTTTTTTCAACTTAGAAATCTACACTGTTTTCAGTTATGAAACTCCAGTAATGGTCAGGCTCGACCCTGAGACTGATAAAAAGAAGAAGCAGAAAGTTCTTCAGAAATTGAGAGTCACCAAGGACAGGGAGAGACGTACAGAGAACGAATAAAAGAGAGACAGAAGAACAGACATTGACCTTATTTATAGTACACATATCATTGTGATCTGACAAACAGAGAGCGTAGGCTATGTGTTATATATGTGCCATTCAACTGAGGTGTGACTGTAGCAAACAGAGATCATGGACATAGAACTAAGTTGAAACCTCTAACAAAAAAGAACAGAAGAATATCCTTCATCAAACAATGCTTAACATCAGCAAATCACGTATTTATTCACATATTTCCTGTGCTTCCCAACTGTTGTTTCAACAACTGTTGTGCTGTAGGATTTACAGATGCCTGATAGTTCAGCCTCAGGCTGCGTGCCATTTCAAGATAGACAACAAATCAAGATGACAGAAAAGAGTTGGGGCATGAATCTCACCAACTGAGCAGGAGAGCGACACCACTAAATGTACAGTTATAGACCCGAGAGCCGTAAGGTAAAAGTTGCACACTGTACGTTGAGCTAGTTTGCAATATGCTTTCTATCTTAGAGCTAGATAGATACATAAGTTAGAGTTAAGTGGTCAGTTCAAGAAAGTCTACTAATTTCAGATAAATAGCTGCAGCTCCTAAAAATTACAACTTCATGCAAAACTGGTAAAAACTAGTGTACCTGGATCATAGATTCAGTGAGTTGCTCCTCATCCACCTCCACTATCATCCGACGGATTTCCTGATAAGGCATACGGAAGGAACCCAGGAAGATGGCTACACAGAAACAAATAAAAGATGCGACAAACGCTGTGGTAAATATTAAAATGGTTCAGTAATGACCAGTAAAGTTACAAATTCAGACAACTTGGGCATAAAAATCAATAATACAAAGAAAAAATATAACAAAAAACAGAATCAAAAATGATGTCCAATATAAAAGAAGAGCTGAAGGGCACATCAAGGACATGAAGTATGAGCAAAGAGAAATAAAATTACAGATGCATCAGAACATAAGTCAGCCAAACAGAAAAATGGATAAGTGTTTTGAAAAATTACACCAGTTTAGCAAGCATCACATCCTCAAGCAAGTGGTACCACTTGGGACTGAATGGCAAATGTCTTGTCAGGATAAGTCATTAGTCTAGCCAGTGGAAACATCAGCAAAAGCCTGACAGTTAAAAGATGTGTGACAAGGCCAGGAGCAAAATGCTGCAGAACTTTACCAAAGATTATTGGTAATATCTGAGCATAAAACCGATGTAATGAGTATCATTTAATATCTTAGTTTCTAAGCATTTTGTTTTTGAGTGAGTCTGCTGTAAAGAGAGTAACAGGCATCAAATTGACATGGATTTTACAGTAAATCCCTGTCTAAAACCACTTCCTACATAGAAGGACAAAAGAAAGGTATTTGACTTAAGACATTTTTGAGATAAGCAGGTGCGCAGGGTATCAAAAGCTAAATGGTTCAGTGGTTTCAGCGGAATATATATAGTAGTATATAGTAGTATTAAAAAGGAAACACTATTCTAAACACTAGATTCTCAAACTGTGGTACATGAGCTCCCTCTAGTGGTATGTCAGATAGATATTTTTTTGAATGAAAAAATTCATTTAAAACCATTTAATACTACCAAAATACTACATTTTCAATGCAAATAAATAAAACATGAGATCGCATAAATGTGATTTAAAATAAGTGCTGTCTTTCCTGTATTTTTGTTTCAACATCAGCCTGTTACAGAGTCACGATCATGCACGCATTGTGCGCATGTCATCCATGATTATCGGTAGTTGTGAGCTAAACAGCAATGGAGAAATAGTAAGCGGCGGTAAAAATTAAAAGACTGAAAATAAATGCTTCAAAAACACTGCTATCATGGCTTCAAACTGAAACTGAGAGAAGTGCAGATCAGGGGGAGAATATTTAAAGTGATCGTGTTGAAAATGAAGTGGATGACAGTGAGCAGAGCACAAAGGCCAGTGGCTACTTAAGAAGGGCCAGTGAAGTGTCCGCACAGCACCTACTAGCACCAAACGGCACAAAACAATAAAGTGGCACTCGGGAGTGCAATATTTTCTGAGGTGAGGGGTGGTGTACATAGTTTGAGAAACACTTTGGTAAAGAATTCATAAGAAATTGAAGAAAAAAACAGACTAAAAATAATGCAGTTACTAACAATTACTGAGGTGAAAGTTTAGCTAATATTCAAACAGTTAGAGATTAAAAACTACATATGTTCAGTGGAAGTCTGAGTGACTAACTGCTCTTTCTTCTTTTAAAACACAAGTGATGGTAAGTGTGATATAAGTGAGCCCTGTACCTTTATTGCTAAAATTGAATTCTAACTCTTTGGAACTCATTACATGGAATAAATTTGTTCTGTATCTTAATAGTGACGGCATCAATCAAGCCACAGAACTAAAACCCCACATACTCATTCTCAACCTCAATCAAAGCTTTTTAGACTCTTTACCTCCTATGGTGGAACACATAAACCGCCTACTCTCCTTTTTTTCTCTCCTCGTTCCTGCTCTATAATTTCCGCTGCATGATTTATCACTGTTACTGGGCTGATTAGTCTCATTTTCTTTTAATACATGAAACAAAGGTCACAGCTCCCCTTGATATAAGCCAATGAGGTGCTAAGATCTGGGAGTGCTTAAGAGATCAGCTGGATCCTCATTAATGCCGGCTGCTTTTAAAACGGTCATTTTAAAACCAAGCATGCGTGTGTGTGAATGCGTGCCTGTGCGCATGTGTGTGTCTGCATACATGCATGTGGGCAAGAGAGAGCGGGAGTGTGTGTGCATGTGTGTGTGTGTGCATGTGTGTGTGTGTGCGTGTGTGTGTGTGTGTGTGTG